>JAYGXS010000004.1:1521558-1551509 GCA_036362985.1 Ligula intestinalis | reverse complement strand
AAGAAAGCCAGACGACCACCCACATAGCAGGCGCAGTGGGCGTAGTCAAGATTATTCCAGAATGCCTGGGAGCAGGCCATACGCTCGAAACAGTCTGGAAAGACCGGAGCCGTATATGCCAGAGTTGACAGATTGAAGGACGACTCGGACGAACCGGCAGACTCCGACGACTCAGCAGATCCCGCACGCAACACAGTCTGTGTACGGCTTAATAAAGCCATTGCCTATCAGTACCATTTCCTTGCCTTCTTCTAACTATTAGCCAGGTTCGAAATACTGGGCTATAGCAACTGGCGAGGCCGAGCTAACTGGGCTATAACAATGTCAGTCTTATTTGGCTGTTAAGCAATAAATTCTTTTGTGGAATTGACTACGGCTAACTGGTCACATCAAGTAAGGCAGAAATGGCCATTCTAGTCTCCTTCGTCTTTGTCGATGATAAAATTCTGCCGATAGATCACAGTTCACGAAAGGAAAATGGCAGCAAGCATGAGTTACCTCCATCAACGTCAGCGGTTGACCCTCGCTTCTGGATGAATTGACTAGACAGTCCGCAGCAGTCATTAGACCGAACACCCACGATTGTGGAAGGGACTCCAACCAATGTACGTGATCAGTGCTAGGAGGCGTATAAAAAGGATCGGTCAAAATACTCCATTTATATTACATGAAATTACCGACAAGCACAAATGAAACTGAAATGGCCATTTCTTCGCTTATTAGCCATCATCAGTCAACCCTACCCAACGCCAGAGAGGGCGCCCTTGAGGCTCAAACCCATGACCTTGTTGGCTAAAAGATTAACGCTCGGTGGTCACCACGCCCGGGGTCGGATGTGGTTGGCTGATGAAAAACAATAAGCTAGAAATGGCTATCGCACTCTCCCTTGCCTTTGTCAGTCATGTTATTCGGCCTACCGCATTGGCTGTTGTGCGGCTGCTAGCGAGACTCGAGAGATAACTCCAAGGCGTATATGCGTACACCGATCTGCTAGAGGACACACTCGTCCACCCATGTTGCCTTTGGAGCTCACACTCGAGCCTGTAGTGGACCTTGACGCCACTGTTGACTCATCACGCCAACGCTGCGGTTACGCTGCGGTTACGCTGACGGCTGACCCCGCGGTTCTTCTATCGCTCAAGGTCTGAGTGACTAACGGAAACACCCTCTCTCGCGTGCGCCCAGCGCGCAGTCCAACCAGCGTCCCAAAGCTGGACCAATCAGCTTCCTGAAAATCTTTTCGGTCCCCAGTCAAATTCCGCACTGACGACCACCTGGAAATCCGCTCTGAGCGAGACGCCGCGCCTTCAGGCGTCTCTCACGGCCATGTCGGAGAGATTGGCCACTTCCTCCTAACACTTCTGTAAACAATATATTGTTCCTACTACTCTGGCCTTCCCAAGACTTCTCCCAACTCCAAAGGAATCGGGCCTGAAAGATTTTAGCTGTTCAGGGTTAACCGTATTAACCTTAAAACCTATAAGCCTATGCCGCAAGGCGGTTATTGATATAGGCAAAAGGACATTGCCGACAATGACTAAGATAACTAGGATGGACATTTCTGGCTTATTAGCCGTCCTAAAAATATTTATATTATGAGAATAAGACTTTCTTGTCCAATTTTTTTTCGTGAATTTTCGACACGGACCAACCGGTCATCGTCAGACGTGGAAAATTGTGCAACAAACAACTAGCATGTTTAAAAGTTCGGAAAATCAATATTCCTCCGACGTGTGCACTGATTGGTAGGATTTTTTAATCTGTGCTCGTAGGTGCCTTTTGCTGATGATGAAGACGATGATGATGATGATGATGAAAACTTTATTTTGATGGTAATATCAAACTTTCAGCAAACAAATGGCTCCATTCACGTAGAGCAAGAACTAAAGTAAATTAAGGGGTCCAAAAACTCAAGAGTAAACGGTCAAAGATCAAAAAAACTCAAAGTAAGAAGTCGACACGGTTACCACATCAGTTATGGAATCATGTCGGTCTTCAGCTTCTCAATTTCAGTTTCTTCACACGTGAGAAGCGTGCTAAGAATGGGAGTGTCGATTTCTGGTAGGCCGATGTATGACATGTCATATGTCAGAGGTTTCGGCGCATCGTAAGAGAAGACTTCGCAGCCATTAGTTCGGAGTGGAGAGGGTGAGCGACCTCACTAAGAATACGGTCCGCAAAATTCTTGACCGATTTGAAATGTCGCTGAATTATAAGGCCAGCTAAAAAAGCATAGGAATAGCCGGTAGCTGAAAAGAGCATGCGGAGAATACGTTAATAATAAGCAAGTCTTTCTTGAGTTATGCTGGAAAAGTTACTGGAGAGCAGAAAAGAATGAGGGGGAAGATACAAGCGTACATAAAACGCCAGATGAGGGCTTTCGGGGTGCAATATGAACGCAAGCGGCGGATATAATACAAAGTTTCGCGAATTTTAATAAAAAGGTCTTCAATATGAAGAGTAAATGAGAAGTTGGAAGCTATTGTTACACCAAGATATCGGAAGGAGGATAACTTGTTGGGCAAAAAGTCGATGGTTTCAGGACTGGAGGAGGGTCGCAGCCTGAAGATACTCTGGATTGACTTCCGCTCATTAAGTAAAAGGCCATTTTCTGACGACCATGCTGTGACATGGCCCAGTCCATTCTTCAGTGTTTGGAGATAGGTCTGGCTTTTGAGAGGATGGCCGACAACCATGTCGTCAGCATATTTGACAAACAAACATGCGTTTGGAGATCGTAGGTCATCAGTATGGAGGGAAAAAAGATGAGGGGATAATATATACCCCTGCAGAACTCCATAATTGTTGGGAAGGACCGTGGATTTTCACTTCCCAATCTGAACGAATTGGGCGTGGGAAGTAAAATAGTCACCAAGCCAAGAGACGGCCCAGCCAGGAGAGCCGCATGCAGAGGTTTTATTAAGAAGAAGATTTCGCGGGATCGTGGTGAAGGCTGAGGAGTAGTCGATAAAGGCGCATGCGTATGAATGACATCCCTTTTCCAAGTCTCTAAGAGCAGAGTGGACTACCAGAGCAACAGCATCTAGTGTACTACGCCTAGCATCATACGCAAACTGCAAGGGATCATAAAAATTTGATGAAAACGGCTTAATGATGCCCGAAGCTGCTCGTTTGAGAAGTGCAGAAGAGCAGATGATTGGGCGAAAGGATTTGGGACCCATTAAAGTGGTTTTTTTCGGGATAGGAGTGATTTTGACCGAATGCCAACCGTCAGGAATCTTGGACTCCATGAAAGATAAATTTAAAAAATGTGCCAAGACAGGAGCTTATTGAAAAGAGCAAGATTTAAGGAGAAATGGGGAGACGCCATCTGGTCCGGCAGCTGTTGTACCTTTAACCTTGTTTAGGTGTTTCATCACTGTTGCCACAGACACTAGAGAGAAATCCCTTGGTGGTCAGGAAATATCATTTGTCGGGAGAAAGGAGTCGGTGGGAGTATGGATGAAGTTTGAGTTTGAGCTGTCTAGGTCAGCATCAACATGTGCCAGTGTATTGCGTGTGTGCATGGCCATCTGGGATAAAAAGTACTGTCTTCTGACCGCAGATTGATGTTGTTGTATGCGGGTTGAGACGCATTTCCCAGTTTGGCCCCAATAAACTGCATCACAACTGGAACATGGGACTTTGTAGACAAACCTTTTTTTCTTCAAGATAGCCAACCCTGTCCTTAGGGTGTACAAGATGTGGACGTAAGGTGGTTGCGGGCAGGTGTGCCACTTTTATCTGGTGTTTTTTGAGTCGTCTTTTGACAAGCTCAGGTACATTCTTTACGTTTGGGGGGAATGCCAGGTTAGTGTTTTCGGTACCTCGCTGATCGTACCAGTTGAAATTATTTCTTCGTTTCATTTGGATTCTTGTTGTTTCATGCATTGAAGCACGAAATTTCGTGGATATCCGTTTTCGGAGAATAATTGAAAAAGGTATTTAATTTCCTCCTGGTAAGTTTTTTTCACCGGAACAGTGTGTCTTGGCTCGGTTTAAGAGGCTGTAGACTGAGCTTCTTTTGTGAGAGACGGGGTGGTTGCTCTCAAAATGTAGGATGACTTCCGAATATGTTTCTTTACGGTAAACAGAAGTACGAAGTGATCTATCAGTAGTTCGATGTACAAGGACATCTAGAAATGGGAGTTGCCCGTCGACCACCGTTTCGAATGTGAATTCAAGTCCTGGACATGTGGAAGTGAGCTTCTTGTGGATGAGGACTAAATCATTTTTCCTGATGATGAAAAATGTGTCATCTACATTTCAAAATCCTACCAATCGGTGCACACATCGGAGTAATATTGATTTTCCGAACGTTTAAACATGTTAGCTGTTTGTTGCAAATTTTTCCACGTCTGACGATGACCGGTTGGTCCGTGTTAAAAATTCACGCAATAAAATTGGACATTTCCCAAAGAAAGTCTTATTCTCATAATTAATATCTTGGGATGCAAATATTTAAAATATTTATATATCACAACTTGACCGAATTCGGCCTGACATGTTTGTGGCCTTTGCCACCCACACGGAGCCTAGTTCGTTCGCAAAGCCAGTGCATCGGTGTACGTCCACGTCTGCTCGAAGATCAATCCCATCTACCGTGACAGCTTTAGATGGGAATAAAATCCGGATTGTGTGTGGCGGGCTGAGAAGGACTGAGATGCTAGAAATGACCATCCCATTGTTTTTGTCGGGACACTTTTCGGCACAAATACGGCCCAAACACGCTGAGTGATAAAATATTCTCGCAAACTTACGTCTTTAAACAGGAGAAGAACTTCCGGATTTCCGTCGTGTCCTCCTCCTGTAGAAAAAAGATAATAAATTTTAAGTTACTACTTGTCTCACTTTAAACAGCCAAAGAGACTTAAAGATGACAGGGAAACAAACGAAAATTGGGCTTCAAGATTTAATTCCCGACGTGTTGAGTGGGAGGCGGACGTTAACTCAATCTCAGTCAGAGAATGTCCGGGACTTTAGGCCGTCTGTGGTCAGTAAATGTTGTTAGCAGTATCAGTCGAGACAGGGGTTCACCCACCCTGCAACTAGGCTAAATTAGTGAACCCTTCTCAGGGGTACCGGACAAAAGCCTCAGAGCTAGCTGGCACACCTTCAAAGATCATCAATCAGGTTAACTGTAGATAAGACCTCAGATCGCAGTTAATGCACTACCTTTTTATCATCGTCAAAACAATTTTCGATAGCAGTTAAGTTTGTCGCCCACCTTAGATACCAAGTCCTGTGGTTTATTTTGGTTTTATTATTTTATTAGCTTACATTTAGCTTCAGTTTAACTGGATGCCGCTGACATTAGATAAATATACTTAGATAACAACCAGGCGTAAAGACTCGGCGTCCAGATGATTCATTGCGTTCACCGGCCAAACGTGTGGATCGAATTATATTTGAACTGAAACACTTCTCGCATACATCATGAGTACTGTAATTGCTACGCCTGGTGGTTTGATTTGGCCAGTGCTAGCGTCACCCCCGTATTATATCCGTGCTTGACGCGCAAACTTTGCCCTGCCCGTTCGTTGGCGATTGCGTTTGGTCTCCTGGAGATTGGCCACTGGTGAGCTTGCGTGGCCTTTGCTCCCTTTGGGGTCAGCGTATTTGTCGGCGGGTCGATATGCTTGTTGGTCTCCCCCATATCAACCGGTAGACTAATCAGTCGTCAATGTTCGCTTGAGTTGTTCTCCGCTTCGCGGATACGTCTATGAAGCAGTGTTTGATGTTGGGCGCGTGACCTCCCACGGCCATCTCTGTGTTCCGTGAGCGTAGACTCTCGGTTCCGTGTGCTCGTTTGCCCTACTGGCCCTGTCTGAGTTAATCCGAGCCTTGTACGCAGCACCTGGTAGACAGGGTTCAAGTCTATGGTTCAGTTGCTTGTGTCAGTGGGGGACAAATCTTCTTATTGACCCTGCCGATCACGTTCGGTTTCTCAGAGGCGAAGTCGTGCTTTAGCTGTTGCATGTGACCATAGACCAAATACTTACACCCCCCGTCTCATAAGACAGAATTCTGAAACTAGGAGTATATAAGGTGGGCGACCAACTTAACTGTTACCCAATTTTCAGTTACACAGTATGTTTTATCCTCACTATACCGACGTTTTTCACTCTGCTTGAATCAATTGCATTCAGTTTACCCAACTTGTAACCGACGCGGTCCATCAAGAGGTCCTCTGCCAGTCGAAGGCTAGTCACGTGGGTTTTGCACGAGGTCCAAAAGGTCAAAAAGGTCCTACTTAGCGTCAGACACGCGAGCTTTTCTACACCATTTTCACTCTGGGTTAGATAGTCTCATCTCCGGACTTTAGAAGTGGCCGCTGTGTGCGTAACATGAGTAGTAGGCGGCCCTGGAGTCTGGGGGGGGGGGACTGTTAAAAAAAACATGTAAACTCACAACGGATCCGACGCACAGCAGGTGATGTGACGGCTGTTTCGACTCATCGGTCCCTCGCTCACCTTCCTCCGACAGCCATTCTGAAGCAAAAGAAGGTTGCAAACTTAGGCGGAATTAGGACAGGTGACACATAAAAACGCAGAACAAAACGCCCACGCTGGGGGGGGGGAGGTGTAGACATCCTTGTAACCGTCCCGGCGATGTGGACCAGGGGATCCTGCCGGTGATCGAGGTGTGAAAATGTATGTTTTCTTAGCATTTTAGTCTCATGACGCAGCGCTGGCATGGTGGCCATCGTCACCGGTGGCTGGATGCGCCATCGACTGAGAGCTAGCATGACATGGGATGTGTTATTCTGACTCTACTTGGATGTAAGTCGACGGTTTTTTGAGATTCTCTGGCTTTTGTACATGCAGTTCTGGCATACGTCTGCTGTCGATCGCAACTTGCAAGACCGCCTAAACAGAATACCGTGATAGGAACGCTCGCCCACTTAACACAGGTGGCATTATGATGAAGTTCAGAACGGGTAACTATTCCCATGTCTTAATCCTAACACAAAACTGAACTGTAATCTTCTTCTTAACCCTAGCCCTGCGCTAAGCTGTTTGTGATAGAGCTCCATCGGCAGGCTCAGACCATTCTGTACTACTCTGTCAACCAAAAATCTATTCTAAAGCTAAAAAAGGGCTATTAGTAACGCCCGAGAGGAAGTTACACATTCGTGACAGGTCCCAACACAATATTTCCTTGCTTCAGACTCGTATATCTGAATGCATTCCCATCTTTCTGGAAAACACGAATGTCGAGTCGTGTACGAGTTATCTTAAAACATTTCCCAACGGAATTTTTAATATCTCTTTTCCTTTTGACACGGTCATGTCATGTCTTAACACTAATATAAAACTGAACTGTAATCGTCTTCTTAACCCTAGCCCTGAACTAAGCCCTGTAGTTAACACGAACTCGAACCTTAACCCTTGACATAACCCTCACCCTAAACCTAAGCTTCCCGCAACTTGGCACAAGGCCACATTGAGCGGGCTTTTCGAATTGAGCCGCCATTCTCTTCCACCCTTCATTCGGTTGGCCTATTTCGCCCATTATAAACCGATTTTTATCCCTCTCTGTTTATTTTAACTACAAAGAAATTATCAGTGCACGACGCTAGCGCCGTTTTGAAAGCAGTCCAATTTGGCCTATATTGGCCGAATTTTTCAAGAAAGATTATCCACGATGTCGACAGTTGCATTTATTGACGATTTTTAATTGATTTTGGTTTCCCAGTGCTGTGAAGTTCTGCACATTAATTTGTTCCTTGTGAATGGGGGATGTCTTTGCTGAAAGTTTTGGAATTATATTTTCACAATTGAGCGCATTTCTCTCTCATGTATTGTGTGTAGTTTCTCTTCACATCTCTTGTTTAGGCGACAATCCTTGCGAAAAAATGTTAAAAGGCACGTTTCTAAGAAACTGCTAGAAGACATTGATCTGTTGAAAACCCTCGGTGTAAATCAAAGGCCTTTATGCACGGAAAGGCGAATACCGGAGTGTTATTTCGGGCTTAAATTTTGCTCAGTGATCGGCGAGGATATTTATTTGTAGTTTGGATAGGGAACATAGTAAACATAGTAAGGTTGCATTCACCACAGGAGTTTAGTGACTTCGAGAGACAAGCCAGTTTCGAATGGACAAGATGCGACTGCTTCCCAGCTTAAAGATTACCAAGCTAGGATAACAGAGTGGCAGACGACAGATAATGTAGTAGATTCGACACATGACCATTTCATTCATTCGCCTGACGTTTCGGATTCCCTCACGGGTGCATCATCAGGCAGACAATAACAGAAAGGGTTAATTGATACACAGGGAGCTACAGTGCTACTGCGTACCTATAACAATTAACTATCTCCTTCCCTTATTGAGGACAGTTACCCGCGCCTGTGCGCAAATTGCCTTATGGCCACTATGCGGGTCGTGAACTCCTGCAGTTTCATCACCCGTGTTGGTCTTGGGCGTGATGATGGCTCGGCCACCTGGCCCCTCGAGCGGTGACGTACTCTGACCAAACCAAGCCTCAGCACCGAATATGGGTTGGACAGGTCTTAGCACTTTTTATAGACTGGGAGTCTGTGAACCATGACGCAAGTAACTCGCGACTCACCTCTCGTGAGAATATCGATCTTATCAGATTCGAATGTGTTTTTGGGTCTTGTCGAATGAGTTACAACTTATCAATTAGTGTCATTTCTCTGTACTGCTGCCGCGTGTTCGGCAATTCACTTTTTTAGAAGTATGTCAGTTCCTCCGAGGAAGTTGTTTTGTCCGCAATTTTACCAGATCCTATAGACGACTCCAGGGGTTTCTTGCCATGGAAGTGGGTTTTTTGGTTTTATTATCTGACGTCTTAAAGGTGCTTCCTGTCAGTGTGCGACTCCAACTCTAAGAAGTGCGAGAATGCGATCTCTGCCAGGGAACCAGGCAGCCGAGCAATCTTCATACGCAAATCCATCAGAGGTGATGAAAATATAGCAGGTCATGACCTGCATGCCGGCAATTAACCAATCAGCGCATCTGAAGGCATAGGTATGTGGTAGCATAATGACTGTATTTTATAAATCTTGCAAATCCCTGTGTATGAATCATCAATTTCCATTAATGTCTCTGATGATAGATACACGATGGATTTCGAACGACAGGCGAATAGAAATCTTAGCCTGCGATCACATCTGCTTTTCTCAATTACTAGCATGTCCTGTAATAACCTCGACCTGGAAATATTTGCTGCCCAACCAAATCCATATTTTGTATATATGTTATAACTTATCTTCCTTCAATCTGCATAGGTCACATCCAGAAATCCAGGAAACCACATTTCCCAAAACCTTGATTTTAGGGCAAAGGTTGTTTAAGTAGTGCACCTCATATACGTCTAGTCGTAGCTTTTCGTGCTACGAAAACGGTATTTATAGGGGAGTTGGGGGTGAGGAATTATGATAGGTAGTGAAGGAAATTTATAGATGTAAATGTAAGGTGAAAAATGAAGTTGAAGTTGGTTCCCGAAGCCGCTGGGAGTAAGCTGTTCCGCACGTAAATTGAAGGTGTGCGTGGCAATTGGCGCCACAGCCTATACTAACCTAACTCCGGAACGGAAAGATGGACCTAAGGTAAGTTGAAATAGACGACCTGCTAGCCCCAATTTCTATTTTTTAGGAATTTCAAGAAACCTGCATTTTGATAATCGGATTTTCCGCAATCCGATAAACGATAACACAGACTAGGAAAATCTGCAGCTATAAATCAACAACATTTCTAAATATAACAAGATAAAAATTCATATAACAGTTATTAAAGTACATTCCACTGCATATCCTAACTTCCCACCCATAAAACCCCTACAACCATCGCTTCCGTATGAAAAACCCCTGGGACCAGGGGTATATGCGGTGCAATACTTAAAATACTATTGCCAATTTTATTCTTCGTTCAGTTTTTTTTTTTTCAAGTTAGTTTTGTTTGGTTTAGCTTAGTTTATATACTTTGCTACATAGTTGTTTTTAAGTATATTGGGCTGCATCTAGCTAAACTGAAAACTAAGGTAAATTCAACCTAAAATTAAATAAATAAGCTACAGAATAAACTAGAAACTAAACTAAACGAAAACTAATAAAAGCAAAAGAAATCACAGGTCTTAGGGCTAGAGGATATCTAAGATAGGCGACAAACTTAACTTTTACCCACTACGTTACCAAAGACAGTCTTGTTTATCGAATCATATAGGTTATAACTTATTTCCTTTTCACCTGACCAGGCAATATCGGGAACATCAAGAAACTATTCTTCCCAAATGTCTCAATATCTACTGTGTACAAACTTAACAGCCCAAAGTTCTGAAATTCAAGATACAGAATGAAATCGCCTACAAGGGACGCCTCCCCTCTTAAAAGACTCACCAAGGAAGGGTTGGAGGAGGAAAAGCGGATCCTTCACTGGCCTCAGTCGCCCAACAAAGAGGACGAAACGGTGGGGACGAAAACCCAATTTCTCCTCCACAAATTTCAATGCTTCCGTTTGATTGGCCAGGGCCGTCTCTCTGTTGGCCAGGACAGCTGTGTTAAGCAGAAGAGGGAATAACTACAGCTGAGCTCACAGTGAGTGAGTCAAAGAGGGTCTCTCGAAATAGGCTAGGGACACGTTCAGCTTTATATAACCGTATAAGGAGGTAAGTAACTCAATAGGTTAAAATGAAATACAGTCAGTTGTCTATCTGATGAAATCTCTGGGATTTAACGCAAAAATTCAAGCTGCGCAATATTAGCCCATGCTTTATCCCACAAAATCTCACAACTGTAAAGGAAGGAACAGTCTTAAAAGGAAGGCAAAGTACTGGTCAGAAATAAATATTACATTGTTTAGGACAACGAGAAATACTGAAAACGTGAAAAATTGGTGTAACCGGTTAAACTTAAATGAACGAAAACCTTTCGCAGACAAACTGCGTCAATTTACGACGCCGGTTCTTTAGGTAGTCGTCAGGGGCTGAATAAATGCGTCCGAAACGGCTACCTTTGCAAGTTTACTTAAAAATTCTGTAAACCTTCCCATGTTTACTTTGAAGAGTCAGTTTTAGCAAACATGTTTTCGACAAATCTGCATCAGGCCAGTAACTTTGTCCATAAACTAACCCAACACGGTGATCTCGCCTACTGGCGCGGGCTTTCGAATTTGAGCTGCCGGTTTTTGTTTGCTCTCCATTCACGTAGGAATTTATTATTGTATACCAGACTGTCTACTTCTTTACTTTGTTTTTCTGCATTTCTGGTCATGAAGTCATCTCTGCTGTACCCTCGTACCTTTTTGAATGCACAAAGGACAAATATTCTATCGACGAAAGCTCACAACGAACATTCATGTAATCTGCGTCAAATATGCGGAACCTGCAGTAAATCAACATTAGATGTTATCCAATGGAATGCAATACGATCACGTAAGCACCGATGCGGTTGGAAACGAGCTATGAAGCGTCAACCATTAGCCTCAATGTCTCTTCCAGGTCTAATATCCACTAACCGCAGGTCTATTTTCAATAAAAGTCTCGAATTGGACGCACTTATGCTGAAACAGGAACACAGTTGGTGCGGTGTAATCTGTCTTCAAGAGACCTGGCTCAATAGGGATATAGATTCGCAGCTCATCACACCTCCGGGTTATTGCTGTTTTCGTTCGGACAGAAAATCCAGGTCAAACAGCAGAGGTGGTGGAGTAGCATTTTTTGCAAACCAGCAATGGTGCACAAACTGCAAGTCCCTTTTTTCTTACTCCGAAGACCACATAGACGTTATTGCAGTAGTCTGCAGGCCTTAATTTTTACATAACTCAAAAGGCATCATTTACGTTAGTATTTACATACCCCCTTCCACCTGTCAAGGTAATCTTACCCATTTTTTCGATTGTCTTTCCCGAAAACTTGCCGCACTGCCTTGTGAGCACGTAATTATCTTATGTGGGGACTTCAATCAAGTAAATGTACGTCCCCTCACATTGTTAGGTTTTGGCGATTTAGTTAACTTCAATACACGAGATGATGCCCCACTCGATCATATCCTGACTAATTATCCAAAGCTTTTTGCTGTTAGTGATAGAGCTCCATCGGCAGGCTCAGACCATTCTGTACTGCTCTGTCAACCAAAAATCTATTCTAAAGCTAACAAAGGGCTATTAGCAACGCCCGAGAGGAAATTACACATTCGTGACACGTCCCCACATGATATTTCCTTGCTTCAAACTTTTATATCTGAATGCATTCCCATCTTTCTGGAAAACACGAATGTCGAGTCGTGTACGAGTTATCTTGCAACATTTATCAACGGAATTTTTAATATCTGTTGTCCTTTTGACCCGGTCATAGTTAGACCAGACCGAATATCTTCTCCCTACTTAAAAACTTTGAAAAGAAATAAGGAACTGTTCAACCAACTAGGTCTACGAGAAAGACTGCAGGACGTTTATGTCCTTACAAAACGCGAGATCACAAGACTAAAGGACCTCTTTGTTAGTCAGTTATTTTCTTCTTCTAAATCTTCGTCTCCTCTCTCTTCCTCCGAAATATAGAGGAGTCTCAAACGTCTCAATGGTCAACGCAATACACTGGCACATGTTGATGCTGACCTAGACAGCTTAAACTCAAACTTCATCCACACTCCCACCGACTCCTATCTCCCGACAAATGATATTTCCTTACCACCAAGTGATTTTTTTCCAGTGTCCGTGCTAACAGTCATGAAACACCTAAACAAGGTTAAAGGTACAACAGCTGCCGGACCAGATGGCGTCTCCCCATTTCTCCTTAAATCTTGCTCTTTTCAGTTAGCTCCTGTCTTGGCACATCTTATTAATTTATCTTTCATGGAGTCCAAGATTCCTGACGGTTGGCGTTCGGTCAAAATCACTCCTATCCCGAAAAAAACCACTTCAACGGGTTCCAAATCCTTTCGCCCAATTGCCTGCTCTTCTGTACTTCTCAAACTTACAGAACGAGTTGCTTCGGACATCATTAAGCCGTTTTCATCCAATTTTTCTGATCCTTTGCAGTTTGCATATAAGGCTAGGCGTAGTACACTAGATTCTGCTGCTCTGGTAGTCCATTCTGCTCTTAGAGACTTGGAAAAGGGATGTCGTTCATACGCATGCGCCTTTCCCGACTACTCCTCAGCCTTCAACACGATCCCGTGCCATCTTTCTCCTTAAGTCTCTCAAATGGCATTCAACCCCCCCCCCCCCCTTAATAAAACCTCGGCATGTGGCTCTCCTGGATGGGCCGTCTCTTGGCTTGGAGACTATTAAACTTCCCACACCCAATTTGTTCAGAGCGGGAAGCAAAAATCTACGGTCCTTCCCAACAATTGTGGAGTTCTGCAGGGGTCTATATTATCCCCTCATCTTTTTTCCCTCCATACTGATGACCTACGATCTCCAAACGCATGTTCGTTTGTCAAATATGCTGATGATATGGTTATCGGCTATCCTCTCAAAAGCCAGACCTATCTCCAAACAATGAAGGATGAATTGGACCATATCACAGCATGGTCATCAGAAAATGGCCTTTTACTTAATGAGCGGAAGTCAGTCTAGTGTATCTTCAGGCTGCGATCTCCTCCAGTCCTGAAACCATCGACTTTCTGCCCAACAAGGTATCCTCCTTTCGATACCTTGGTGTAACAATAGCTTCCAACTTCTCATTTACTCTTCATATTGAAGACCTTTTTATTAAAATTCGCAAACTTTTATATTATATTCGCCGCTTGCGTTCATATCGCACCCCGCAAGCCCTCATCTGGCGTTTTATAGATGCCCGTATCCTCCCTCTCATTCTTTACTGCTCTCCAGTGGCTTTTCCAGCATGACTCAAGAAAGACTTGCTTATTATTAAATGTATTCTCCGCATGCTCTCTTCAGCTGCCGGCTATTCCTATGCTATTTTAGCTGGCCTTATATTTCAGCGACATTTCAAATCGATCAAGAATTTCGCGGACCGTATTCTTAGTGAGGTCGCTCACCCTCTCCACTCTGAATTAATGGCTGCATAGTCTTCTCGTACCATGCGCCAAAGCTTCCGTCATATGACCTGCCGTACATCGGCCTACGAATAAGCGGTGCTCTCATTTTTAGCAGGATTCCTCACGTGTGAAGAAACGGAAATTCAGGAGCTGAAGGCAGACCTGTCTCCATAACTGATGTGGTAACCGTGTCGATTTCTTACTTTGAGTTTTTTGTGATCTTTGACCGTTTACGTTTGAGCTTTTTGGACCCCATAATTGATCTTATTTTTACTCTCCGTGAATGGGGCCATTTTTTGCTGAAAATTTTGATATTATCATCAAAATATAGTTCTCTATCTATCTATCTAGTCTGCAGCGAACAATCAGCGCTTACATCTGACCATTATTGATTTTTCTACACGTTTAAACTTTGACTGTTTTGCAATGTTACTGGCCTGATAAAGATTTGCCGAAAGAATGTACTTAAAAAAAATCAAAACCTGTTGGGCGTTTTTATCAATATGCGGTCAAAGTGTACCCTGTCCTGCTCCAGATAGATGCCGCCTCTTACATTTTGCCCTGTCCTTTGATGCACGATCCATTGGCCCTCGTTGAAATGGCACAAACCGCCAATAATAGCCTTTTTTCCCTCAAACGAAGGTGTCCAGAGTATGTATGGTCATCTGAGACAGGTGATCGCGAAATGATACTAGTAATTGTGTATGGAGGCGGAATTTCCCATCTGACCACAAGTGCATGCATCGAAGGTCTCATAGGAGATATTGTATACCAAATTCTTTGGACCCAAATAGCGGTACTTATCCTAAGGATGTACCAGCTGTGTGCACAAATTATTCTCAGCTGTCTCCCAACGAGTTCAGCAGCATTCACTTGCCTCTAGAAATCACCTGGGCACCCATTCTGAAAAAGCCCTTCAAACAAGAAATTCAATTCGACTCGAGAGCCTTATTCGTAAGATAAGTGTATTTTGGTGCGGTAAGAAAATCTGTTGACAGCATTCTGCTTGTGAGAGATAGGATGGATGCTCAGAGTGTCGGCATGTGGGCAACAGTAGCTTGTGTAAGCTAACTCATTAATCCCTACTCCTTGCATGTTTTTCTACGAAAACGGTGGTTATAGGGTTTTATGGGTGGTGGAATATACTTTAATCAATGCTAAATGCATTTAAATTGTATTGTATATAGAAGTGTTGTTGATTTATATCTGTATATTCTCCCAATCTGTATTATCTTTTAACTTATTGCGGAAAAATTGCAGGTTTCTTGAATTTCCCGAAACATTGAAATGGTGGTTAAGAGGTCGTCTACTTCAACTTACCTGTGGTCCAACTTACCGTTCCGGAGTTAGATAAGTATAGTCCGCGACGCGAAGCGCCGCGCACACCTTCAATTTACATGCGGAAGAACTTATTCCGCGGGAAACAACTTCGACCACATTTTATCACTCTAAACTTACTTCCAAAAATGTCCTTCACTGATTATCTTATTTTCCCACCCCCCAAAACTCTATAACCACCGTTTTTGTGGCACAAGATGCTGGGACTAGAGGTATATGAGTGGGCCTACATAAGCTACTTTTGCCGGCATCTGCATCGGCATTTTTGAGGTTTGCCAACGGATAACTCGGACTGCTCGGTCAGTTCAATGTGTCTTTTATGTTTGGAGTGGCAGACTGGCGGACTGAGAGTCAGGCTGCAAAGGCTCCGTCTTAATGGGATCTTTATGGCTCCCCACGCAGCTAGGCTCCTAGCCAGGTATGGTGGCACGCATTGGAGAGGCAGCCTCGCACCCAATCCCACCTCTGGTATTCTTGACCATGTGTTGACACCGGGCCCAAGTTTGTGAGGGAGGAGAGAGTGAGGTAGATGCTACGCAAGTCTACTTTCACTATAACCTAGCCCAATTCATCATCCATGCAGCACCCTACTGTGGGACATTCGGTCGAACTGTCGGTTGCTCGCACTGTGCAAGAAGATGTGCGCAACGTTTGATTAGTCTTACGCTGCACGAGAACATATAAAAATGTGTGTTTACTTACGCCTTCCTTCTTAAGTACGAATTTAGTTTCTAGAACTTTTAGTTGGTGGTGTTCCGCAGCGCTTCCAGGTGATCCGTTATTTATCTGGCATCAAATTTGAAATTTATTTTGATTCAGACAAGCTACTCAAGTAGTGTTGTACTATAAATCACCATACAACGTAATCTCAACACATTTCAGTCGGGTCAGGAAGCCGGCTTTTGTATGAGCGTTTCTCGGGCTGCCCGCAAAAACTTGAATCTGTGAAAAATGCTTCCTAAAGTAGCATGAATTTTTCACATTCATTTTCGAGGTCATTCACTCAGTTGGCCGCAAATTAGGTCTGCTTCAGATGCTATACTTAAAGAAAAGGTAGCTTTCGGTTAAAAGGAAATTTCTACATTCCAAATTAATTTTGAAAACCAAACTGTCGCTGTGCTTCTATTCAGGGCTTTCAAACAGTATGCCGTATACATTCCATCTAAGAAAAGTCAATAATTTATCTATGCTGTTAAGAAGGGGTCATAGAATAATCATAAAATGTGTGAACTATATTTTATACTTTATAAGTATCATTCATAAATGGGTAGATACAGTGCTTGATGAATGAACATTTCACGGCCCTAAAATTCTCATAATCAAAAATACTTAAAATATATAAATATCCCTTCTTCAAATTCATTTGGCTTGGATTTTAAAGTACTCGGTGACTTCGGTGGGATTCGAACCCACACCAACAAGGGGAAGGCTCTAGTACAGTTAGCCTTTAGCCAACGGAGCTACGAGGCCTCACTCGAAGCAGTGAGTTTAATTAAACTTGGCTCAATTGAAGGCTTAAGTTAACGTACCTATCTACGCAATAAGTACAAGAAAAATATGTTTTGTTCTTGTTTTTTAAAATAAAATATAGACTCTCCTCTAACTAAAAACCTTCAGATATACGAAGGAGAATTGTGCAGCATTATTTTACTAGTAAATTTTATCATAAAAACATGCGTATCGAGTTCCTGTCGTGCTTATGTGTGGATTTAAATTTGCATACAATGAAGTGCCACGCAAAGTTACGAGTTACGAAAGGCGTTAAAGATTCTTCATAAATATCATCATCACAGTGGAAAAATCCCCAACTTTGTGTAATGCTAAACTAAAACTACATGATAAAAAATAAGGTATACTAAAACTGTTAAAAGTACCTATTACACTAATAACTAAAGTAAATTAAGTACTCAACTATACGAATTAAGTTGGCAGTTATGTTAAGTTAAGTACGATTATGTTTATAAGGAATCCTAACGAAACGGCCGTTTTGAACGTGCATCTTTCGCAATTGGAGGAGTGTCTGCATATTTGAATTTAAACGAGCATCAAAAATTAACCGTAAAACATTATGTTACTTAAGAATGCGTATGTTATAGACTGTGAGTTTTGTAGGCGGCCAAAAAATAGCCCGTTCAAGTGCCAGCACCCCAACCTGACCGAAATATCTTGTTTTTACGCTGAAAAATAATTAATAATAGATTACATTCGCACTTCGAACGAGTGCGAGTACTGGGTCGGTCGGACGACCGCACTTCACGCCTGACGCAGTATGGCATTCACGCGTAAATTCAATTAAAAGGCATATCAATCTTCCAGAAGCCTACCCACGTTGTGCAAACAGATCGAGGGCAAAGGTCAAGGGCAAGGTCACTCCCGGCGGAACTGATTTAAATATGCAGTTAGGTGTAAATTTTATCATTTCTTGACAATAGGCTCGCCTGAGAGTTGGAAATGTCGGAAAAATAAAACATTGGTCCCAGAGGACGCTTTACAGTCTTCTTATTAATATATGCATATACTATGGAGTGGATCCGAAAAAGCGGAGGGAGGCGGGAATGGTCATTTCGGGCTCATTAGCCGTAATCAGCCTGTCATACCTAATCTCAAGGGTTGGAACCCCCGACATCGCTAAGCGACAGCTTGAAATCACTCAAGTACCAGCCTCAAAGCACACCGGAACAAGTATATGCCCAAAATCAGACAGATCAGATGAAGATACCAGTTGCCGCACATAATTAATACACATAATCAAGCATTTTTGACTCCAAAACAAACTTAAGAATTTCGGTTGACATTTTGCGACCTAGCATGCGTACTGCTATCTCAGAAACCGATAGAATTTGAAGCCTGATAGTGCAATAAGCAGCAAAAATTTAACCAATTCGCAATTAAGTCAGCAAAGCTGACTAGAGACAGCAGCTTTGCAGGCGGCAGGCCGTCGTCATCCACTGAGCGATTTTGAGTTCCTCTCTATCGCCAGCCCACATCCCCCAAAAGAATTTATAAATCACTCAAGCCTGCCTTACACACCAGCACGTACCCACGAGTATCGCATCATAATCCGTCCTAAAATGCTGCTGGTCTATGTAGAGTTCCGCGCCAACGACCATTGAAAAAGTGACTTTAATGAGAAGAACTGAAAAACTCACATTGCGGAATTGTCCGGAGCACACCAGGATAATTGGGCTGGAAAGAATAATACGAAGATAATATATAATAAGAGAACGTATATACGAAGGATAGCATGTAGTACACACACTCTGGCATTTCAAACAATTATATAATAGAAGATACGAAATGCTGTCTGAAGGAATAACAGTTTGCTGATTGTTTAAGTTCAGCATTAAGGAAGTCAAGTTAAGCGAACAAACGTTTTCGATTCAATCATCATCAGGCAATACAGTAATATAAGGGAGGGTAGAGTTAACGAAACTTTTCGGCAAACCAATCAGTAGTAACAAGGGGGAAGAGGGGGGAGAGAGGTGCAAAAGGATTAAGGAAGGATCAAGGGGATCAGATTCTAGTCTTAATTGGGGACAGAGAAATGGGGGTGGGCGGAGAGGGGAAGGAGTCAGACAATTAGTTAATGTCATCCAGTGGTCCTCGCCTCGGGTTTTGTTGGGTTGTGTGAGGATGCAAGGTGTCAACGTCTTGAGACTGTGTCGGTGGCCTTTGGATGCTTGATACCGCTAGCTCATCATTGTTTCGCGGCGTAGTAAGAGGCGTGAGGGCGGATGTTAAAAAGGCTTTTGGCCACGGGAGTCTTAGAGCCGCTACAAATGCTTTCTGCGCACATAAAATTGGGTTTGTGAGGCGTATGGCGACTGCTTCTGCCGTCGCAAGTATCCGCTGACGCCGGAACTTTATAGACGACTAAATGTTTGGTTGACGTCTACCCGATGACTGCTGTCTACCAAGTGAGCCAGAATTGCTCATTGTTGATTGCCTGCCATTCTGTGGCACTCCGGCGATGCATGAAACGACCAGTAGTTCAAACGTACGTCGCATGCGCCACGGAGTGTGCATAGAATCAATGGCTTACGCATGAATAATGGTAATGTAGACTTTCAAAGCATCTATCTCACTCTGTTCCTGTGTCCACTGCGTCCCGGTTGCCAGAAAATAGCAAAATGTCTACAGATGTCTTGGCTGATAAAGCTTAGCAGCACATCTACACATGCTACTTGTGATCCAGTTTCTAGTTCATGAACAACGCTGACTTAGATCATTTACGGATCAATAGAACTAAACTATTGTTTGCCCCTGTGAGCTCATCTAATTTTGAATGGAAGGGAGGGAAGAACAATAAAAGTTTTACTCAGGAATCTCCGGTAGGTAAAGTATTGCCATACCCGTTAGGGACAAAGCGAAACTCACCGATACGCCTATGGAAGACAAAACATAGCTTTATCATCCCCCTGGTTCAAAATTTAGACGACCCGTGGAAACTACAACTGGGAATTTTCGTGCAGAGGATTGAGTTGTAACCGAAATTCGTCCTCGCGACGTACACGGGCTTTCTTCAAAGCTGTGTCGTCTGAAGGTTATTCGCTGTTTGACCGACTACAGTCCGGACAGCCGGCGTCTCCTCTTCGCCTCATGCAATGTCACAAAACACCTGAACACATTACCTCATAACATCTTTCCCCGAACCCATAAAAGCGTCTTAGGCAACAGCTTCTCGTCTCACTCCAAAGTTAACATGCTAACATACACACACCCTGATCTAGTCAGCTGACGCAGCATTGCACAGTTCTACACGAAAAAATTCCCCAGTACTGGTTCTCCGGTACTTACCTATTAACCAGTACCCGGTGATATAGTGAATATCTCCCTTAAAATATGCCGATTGCCCTATCGCTTTCAGTTTTCCACAGGCGCTTCCTAAACCAGACTTAATAGAAGTGAAACTAGATCAATCACGAGGTCTATTGTCGCAAACCTTGTCTATACGAACCACCGAGTTGATCCTAGCGAAGCCTTGCAAATGGTCTACCGGGCACCAGCCAACTTCTTCAAGGGCCTACACCAACAGATGCTAGTCACAGCTGAGGTAGTCGCGATCCGTTTAGTAAAACCAGCTCGCTATTTTCAAAAGACCTTCGCACGAGCGGTTGGTCTCCTCTGGCCGACTGCAGGCGGCAATCGCACGCCACCCGAAGCCACAGAGAACAGCCAAACACAAACCGCGCGTATGACGTACAGACCTCAAACAGCCAACAGTGAGAACGTCCTCTCTCCTCCATACTTCGCACATCAACGTATTCAACATGCTGATTGCGGCATGCACGAGACGAGAGAACGAAGAGGTGACTAAGCGTAAATCTCTCACACCCCCGAGAACCATGTAAGCATTGTCTCATTTTCCATACAAATTTACCGGCCGAAAACATATATTTGACAAATAGACTTTCGAATGAGAGTCGACGGTCTAAGGTGTCTTATGCAACTTGGCAATTTGGGCAGAGGTGATCAAAATGTTTTATTAACCAAAGCTTACAGACAACTGCTACGTTTATTACCATCTTTCGACAAAATCTTTTAAAACCAGAATACCGTGCCGTCCGTTAAACAGCCTAAGATCTTCGGATTCAGCTGGGTTCTATTTAGGCATACGACACTAAGCGGAACGTAATGACGCTAATTCAACACACATCAGTAAACTTGATGATCTTCCTCAGGACATAAGGTTATCTAACGTTAAATTAGAAGAAGTTAGGACACAGGAAAAAACGTCGCATTAACTTCCAGTAAGCAATGAAGGTAGGCTTACCCAGTGCGTCAAAAACGCTGACTTTAGGGAGGAGCAAAAGAACACGATGGCGCTAGAAAATGTATAAGGATAAATCATGAATCAAGGGAACAGTTAGGCCACTAAAGAGGCATAAACGGCAAAAGTTACAGCTAGGATCCACTACAGCATGCGAAAACCTCATCGTTCTGCAATACAGGATCGGTGATAAAAGGTGTTAAACGAGTGCGGAGAGAAAAAATAACCAAATATTTGCGTGCGATTAATGAAATAATAAATACAACCAATAGGAACTAAGAAGGCCCAAGAAAGCCCAATCGGATATAATTTCTTCCTCTATATCAGCTCTATGTTTGCCAATAAAGGGAAACGAAAATATACTTAAACTAAACTGAGTAAAGATAAACTAAACGAAAAGGACTGCGGCCTACCTAGAAACAACCTATTCAAAATTAGTAAAACCAAAAATGCCTACTGCTACGAAATAAGTAGGCTATTATACAAAAAACTAAGTTATACTGGGTCCTAAATGTTACTGGCTCGGCAATAATTACTACAGCTCAATACGTACTTGCTTCTGTCTATCAGCTCGGACATCCGCTGCCGCTGACTAGCAGATTTGGCGTCTTCATTCAAATCAGAACCACCACAGATGAGAACGAGGTTGCGCAGGGGAGGAAACACTAGGAGAGGAAGAGAGCACGCAAGCAAAAGATGGCGTGTTAATGGTGTGATAATTCCACAAATAACAGCCAATCAAACTGTTCGCAGGAAAATGTGTTCTGTCGACAACGACTAGAGTTAAGTCTGCTCGAAAAGCGAGTATGGGGAGGGCTTTTCTACTAACCAGTATTTCGTGTACTTTAGTTAGTTAACCTGCCGAATAAGGGGGAGAAGACCTGATCGCTGACACGCTGGCTTCTAACTCGAACCTATCATCCGAGCGAATCAAATATAAGGGTTTTTCTGCCAATCAGGAATAAAGTTAACTTAAACAGCGATGGACAGTAACAGCGTTATTACCATGAAGACCCTTCTGCCGACTATGGCCACCCTCCATTTAGCCCTTTGTATAAAAACTTGGACTCCAGGCAGTCGCAAATGTTTATTTTTCATCTACCTTCTCCTTCCACGTTGGCTACCGAAGCGAAAGTTCAACTGTCGACTCCGACTATGCCCACAGTTTACTCCACAACAGCGCAGTGACTATAGGTAAATTATTTTTAAGTGATAGTAGGCTTGCATTGCATCTACCACACTCTATGTGCCCTGACTCGCCTGTATCTCGTTTCAAGATAGCGGTCAGAAGGTTGTAGGTGGGATGGTGCACACTTATTTCACAGGAAACGCCAATATTTTCGGCATTCGTTATGGGAGCGCAATCCGAATAAGGCCTGGCATGTGCTGATCTAGATTGGAATTACAGAAGAAATGCAGTCGGCCATTTTTTATCGGGGTTAACTGCTACTGGCACGTGCGACTGATCAGTCGTGTGACAAAAGGCTATTAAATTGAGACATCGTTTTTCCAGAAGAAATTTGAACAAAGCGAAGATCACGAGTCTGTTCGCAAACGTGCCACTGGACGAAACCATTGACATAATTTGTGAGCATGCGGCTGAAACATGTCTGGAAGCAAGCCAACTACGGAAACTACTACAGCTATGCACTAAGAATGTGCAGTTCCTGTTCGACGGGCAGCTGTATCGACAAATCGACGGCGTAGCTATGGAAAGTCCATTAGGACCAGTCCTAACAGATATTTTCATGTCCAATCTTGAACGAAAACTGGCCAAACACATAGAAAAGACTGCTTTTTATAGGCGATACGTGGATGACATTTTTGTCATGATCTGAAAGCTATGAACGAGGCACATGCAAAGATAAAATTTACGATCGAGCATGCGAAGGATAACAAACTGGCTTTCTTAGACGTGCTTATCCGCAGGCGCGCAGATGGTTCCATTCAAAGGTCCATCTATCGGAAAACCACGTGGAAAGGACATTACATGCACTTTCTTAGTTTCGTTCCAATTCAGAGGAAGCGAAACTTGGTGTTGTGCTTTTCAATAGAGCCGCTAGAATCTGTTCTGCTCATACGATTAATGAGGAGAGGACATTCCTCAAGAATGTGCTGCTTGGAAACGGTTAACCTGGGAAATTTATTGATAAGTACTAACACTGCAGACATGAAATTACTCCTGAAATATCAGCACCAAAAAAGCCGGTGAGCATTTTCCTCCCTTTCAAGGGCGAGAATGTCTCCAATGTGATAAAACGGAGGCTTTGAGGCACAATTGAAAGAACTCATCCCGCCGCTAATTTGTTGTATATAAGCACAACAACGACCATTCCAGTTCGACCGACGAAGGACCCTCTGCCTATGCACGCCACTTCAAACTGTGGTTATGAGTTCACATGCAGTTGCGGATGCAAATACATCGGGCGCACGCAAAGGCAGTTGGCAATGCGGTCAGCTGAACACACGCTGAAGTGGTTGCTCAGGGCGGAAAATAAAGTACCCAAGAGTTTAATCACTAAGCTCTTAGTGGACACTGGCCATACAGTCGACCAAACAACAGCATTTAATGCCGTACTTCGGGCGACAACCGGGCGTCTCCTATGTTTTGCGGAGGCCGCTTCAATACGAAGAAGAAAACCAGCGCTTTGTAAGCAGGTGGATCATGTGATCAACCTCGCGTTGCTGATGTAACGATCGATAAACTCATTCCCGCTTACGCCCCCTCGTCACCCTTAGGACTGACTGCTACCCTGTCCCCTGCCCAGACCCCACCCTTTTTATCCACGTCCTGCAGGCTTTCATGAACTGCCATGCTGTGACAATTACCTCTCCCCCTCCTCTACCCCTCACCATGCGCCCACATCTATCGTTTCTACTGCCTTCACCTATCATGTTTCAACCTTCGAGACTGACACCTAATTGGACAGTAACTTATCTTATTACTAGGCGACGACCGTTAGCAGCTGATTGAGAGGTCACGAAATTTCACGATGTCATTAAATTCTGCCCAAATCGTGATCTTCGCTTTGTTCAAAAGGCTATTAAGTTCATGCCCGATTGTTTTATTGACTCTCGCTTGTCCCTCCCAGCAAGGAAAACAATCTGGCGCGTTAAAAACTAGCGGTCTTCTGTCCTTGGTTATTTATGCTTCAAGAAGACTGTCACTTTCCAACGGTATTCTGTGGGCGACTTCTGGTCCACAGAAATTTGGCTCAGTCGTTCAATATATGGCATGGCGCGAGACTCGGTTATACTTTGACGCGCACTTTTTAACTACTCCATTGAATAGAAATTTAGAAGGGCTCTACGTGGTTCTGAGATCATTCATCGGACGCCGTCTGACTGACATCGACTGCACAAGCGATGGTGGTCTACATACTTTAACTCATGGCATCCAATCAGTCCGGCCACCTTGAGGAACCTAAAATGGTTTCGAACAGACTTCCCGACCAAAAGTGACACCCCGGGATAAATATCTGTCGTTTTTAGGAAGAAGACAATATTACTAGTACCAGGAAGCAATTTATGTTAAGCAGACACTAGAAGATTATTCCTCACACGGATGGCTGCACATGAAGCGGTTGAGGCGATGGGAGGCAGTTATATCAACAGTTCGAGCGTCGGTTTTGATGATATTCACAGCGTGCTTCAGCAAACTGAAAGAATACGTGCTGAATTGCGCGTGGAATAGTTTTTCATACAGTATTCGCTTTAGACCGTGAAACTTTCGTGATGATATTTGACTGGGTACTTTAGCATATATTTGGTCATATTATTTTGATTCAGTGAGCGGATTCGACTCTGCGAAAGCCTTTTGGGTAGGAAAATCACCCTTTAAGTTAGGTTTATTAAGAAAAATGGGCATTAATTTTGGCGAAATTGAGAGTAATCTAATATCGATTACATTATGGAGGAACTCCAAAATAAGTAAAATAGGTATGGAAGATATCCCTTCCAGAACTGGAAAATGTTGGCCAAAACTGTCCAGGTTCAAGTGAACCCAAGTTAAAGAAATCGCACTTATTTGCAGAAACAAGGTAGATTTATAGTTTAAAAATTATGATTAGCTGACATGTGAAGTCTTGCCGCACAAAATGCAGTAGCAGAAAAATTCATTGCATTCTGCTTGAACCGCACCGCTCACCTTGGCATTTAAGCAAAGTGTCAGCATATTTTACCAAGAAGGTAAGGTTAAGAAGGCCTGTTGAATGTAAGTCATGTAGAAATATACTTTTTTGTAAAGTAAACGTTATGCTTATGCGTTATTTAGAAACGAAACAGACAGAAGAATAATAATGATTTCAAAAAGTGACTGCATATGGCCACTCTTTTTTGAATTTGCAAACTTATAACGGATTGTGAAATTTATCTGCTTGTGCTGAAAATAATCTCTTATAAATAGAACAGTGAGTTCTTTCATCTACAGTCAAATTGAATCGTATATCTTCAGCTAGATTAAATAAATCGTCAAAAGTCTCCAATTTCATTGTGACCTTACCTTGAAAAAAGTTAATTTACACAGAATTTTTTCAGCTGAACATCTAATCAAAGCAATTTTTTCAAGAAGTAGCCTATAAAAGAAAGTTTTTTATCAATCTTAGGAAAAACACGATTCGAGTTATCTTGCGGACCTTTTGTACACTTGGCACTGTAGTTTGCTGTGTTGGGGTATTTGTAAATATGATCCACATGGCCATCTCCATAATCATTCATATCTAAAAACACTTTCTTCCGTTAAATGCTCCTTATATATATCTTGTTTTGATGTAAAGTTCGAACAAAAATTCTATTTATCAATGATGAAAAACGAAGAGAATGATGCCAGACTTTATTGGACGATATTCAGTAAATAGTTATCCACTAATTGTCATCTGTACAAACAATTTTAACTAAAGAAAAGTTCTTTCTATACAAAAAAGTGGTTACGTAAACTTTTAAGATAAACAAAATATTTCGATTTATTATTCTCATTTATAGCTATTTTTACGTCTCCAGAACTTGGGGATTATCGGTAACATTTTATTTTTCTTAACAAACACTCGGTACTTCTAATACTTCTTTTAATCTTTAAATATGCCCACTGCTGATCCTTATTATTCATAAGTTTTTTCTGAATGTACTTACACCGCTATGCAGGTATTGACCAAACTTTCACAAATTTAAGAAAGTTGCACCGTTTTAAGCGCATACTATAATAGTATACTTGCACAGAAACTTTTGCTCTACCCCCCAGAGGCGGGATCCAGCGTAGGTGTCTGGCGTGGCTGAAGCCGTCTATGCCCAACCCATGTTCACAGGGCGACCCGAATAACGTCTGCCGTACTCTGATCTGGCCCCCATGGTGATAGAACACATCCATCACGCGGCGCGTTTAGGGGATACGCGACACAGCACAGCACAGCACACATACATACATACATACCACATAAGGTGAAGTCAAGCTCCTTCGGTGAGGCCCGAACACACGTTTAACTCATACAGAACCGCGAGCCAAGATCACGTTCTTTCGGCTTGCTTTCTGCCAGCAAACGTAATGATATTCCCCCCACCTCCTGGCATACCGAATTCCGAAACTTAGCCGTGCGGAAAGTGCGCGGGTGAACACTGTTTTTGGGGGACAGCATTCTTGAGCTAAATTGCCCAGGAACTACAACACCAGTAGCCATCACGCGTTAATAATTTTGATAAGGGAAGTCAAGCGATCTCCTCTCCCCCAAAGTACAAAAATCTGCTATGAATGAGGCGCCTGCTACCTTTTATAGGTATGAAATGGAATGAGAACTCCGTCCTGTGCCTACTTCAGCTCTTGCGCATGGATGGTCCTTACATATTGACCTGAAAGAGGATTCGACAAATCAGAAGACTGAAATTATTGCGCAAGGAAACGTTAACCCGTACCGGCCATCCAAGAAGGACAAGTGCAGGATTTTCTGATCCGCCAAAAGAGTTCGGCGGTATAACCTTGGATGCTAAACCAGTGTCCACTTGGAGACGTCCACGTAGAGGTTAATTTTGAAGCTGGTTCAGCACACTGCGTTAAGACACGTGGGTATTTCGAGGACATGTAGTGTCTCTGCTACACGGCGCCCTCCTAACTCTTCACGCTACAGACGAGGTCACTCAGAGCATAAGACTTCGGGCCAAGACAGTTTTCGGCGTGTCTCGGGCCAGGCACAAACTGACGCGCGACCTCTCACTTCTGGCATCAGTCCACATTAGCTTGACCTCAATGCGTCCATTGAGATTCCCGCGTTAGTAGAATAGCCTCATTTAGTAAGTATGGCCTCAATCCGTCTGGGCACAGACTTCAATGTGGTTTTTGCAAACAGACATCACTTCGGACCTGGCTCCCCTCGCGGCTGGATGTGCGCTCCGGCAGTAACAATTTCCTCTTAACTATTTTCCAATCCTTCGGTACAGAATTACATCTGCTCTTCACTCTGGCCTTTCCCATGACTTAAGTAACATGGCCTGGAAGATTGTAGCTGCTAAGGTTAACCCATTTACCGTAATACTCCTCGATAGACATTTGAGCTGCAGTAAAATAATTGAAGCCGGCTATATCTGTTTGGAGAGAGACGATTTGCAAAAGAAATCTACGAGTTCGGTTAGCACGGATATGATTACTGCCACACTGAGCGATATTATGTTGCCAGTGCAGGATGAAAAACTTGTAGGATGCTTTAATCTGCTGAATCACGCGACAGTTCAGTCAGTTCAGGTGCTGACGAGGTGTGGATGAAAAAAGGCTCGTGTCAAGTCTTAGATAGAAAGGGGTTTTTATTTATTAGGTCAGCAGCTCAATGACGCGCCCTTAATTTGTGAAGGTTGACAACGCCTAAATGTCATGTAGAGCGGCTTCGCCAGTCATGTGACTCGCATCATCGAGACCATGGTGGCCTTTAAGACTAACGAATCTTCAGCATCCGTTTCGCGACCGAAGACTTCATCGCGTCCCCCCTCAATGGTCCGCAGTAAGTGCCGCCCCCAAACCATCCGAAGGCGACGAAACCTCACCACGGAAAGGATCAACTGGTAGGGGCTGGATCTCGAAGCCGGCAGAACTCGAGCGTCTGAATTTGTAGACGTCCTGATATCTTTCCTAAACCAGAAGAAAACACAAACAACCCTGCAACCAGAATATGCATACGTTGAGGAGGTTCGCACTTCAAAGTACTTAACACGGCTTAGAAACACAACGGCCGACACCTGCACAGCCCAGCGACATGGTCCCACAGAGCGGATAGGCAGGTGCGTCAATGGCTTTTAACGCGACAGAACCACAGGACCGCAACTGCTGAGCGGGCGTGCGACACCTTACTGCGGTTTCGATGAGGTCCACCGTGTGGCTCCCCAGCACGGTAGCGCAGAGGGGGTGAATTGCGCGTGAATTAGGTTTTACTGGTAGTAGACTTGCGCTGCACCTCCGACACTCCCCCCCCCCCTTCCTCACATGACAGCTCGATGTTATGACAGCGTCAAGAAGGCTACAGGCAGGAAAGGGCGCCTGCGGCTGGCGTGGCTGGAGTCGCCCCAAAGAGAGCCGCCGCACTTGGCTCGGATGCCACGGACTGGGAGCAACAGGCGATATCACATGCGGTGACGGTTGCTTACAGACCGACACAACCGTGCTGGCGATGCAAGAGAATTTCAATCAAACACACCGTTGGCTTCTAAGGTTAAATATGTTCAAATTTTCATTCATATAAACTGGAACACACGCATCCCAAGAAATTTTAATTTGAAAAAGATTTTCCTTGGGGTAAAAAGTAAGTTTAATGAGTGAATTTTCGAGTTTGGCACGCCAATTCGTTTTCGGACTAACAGGGGTTAGCCCCTCCAAAAATGGCCGAAAATTCCTCGAAGCCATGCACTCCGACGATTGATGCCTCAACCGGCACGTCGAGTTGGATGGCATTTATAAACACATCAGAGAACGATGAAAAAAGACAATGGCCGCACGGGAGATACTAACCGACGCCACACCTACCAATCACGTCTCACTTTGTATAGGCATTGATTTTTTCGGCAGTTTTGAAATTTTATTTGTTCATTGCACTTTTCCTGTTAGTCCGAATACGAGTTGGGGCGCCAAACTCGAAAATTCACTCATTAAAGTTACTTCTTATTCAAATTAAAATGTTCAAATGTGTTCTCCTACACTCGAATACGAGTCGAAGTAACACCTATAAACGTCATTAAGCCTGTAACAGTGATAGACTACAAGGTGTGGATTCATGAACAATTGTGAACTGGCCGTTGTCAGAAGGAGAAAAAGAAGAAGAAGAATCGACAAAAATAATAATATTGACCGCCTCAAAATTGCCACGCAAGAAATCGCAAATACAGTCGGAGCCCGAACAAGAGGAGACCGCATGCTGCGAACGAGAACGGTACAAAACTGCCTTAACCAAAGGGTGGCTGAACGAGTTTGCGAATACGAAATGAGACACGACTCAACACTTAGGAACACATTTCGCAATTTTCCTGATCCAAGAAAAACGACAGTTCGATTGTCAATTCCGACAATGCCCACCGCGTGCGCTAAATTTAAATTAGAGTAGCCTTGCGCTGCATCTATCGCTCTCCCTTGGTGCCTCCCCCCCCCCCCCCCCCGCCTGACAGACACAAGAAGACCGATGGCGGGACTAGAAAAGGAGAAAGTTAGTTTTTTACGGCATGAAACTGCCCCCAGCGATCACCACTACTTCTTATCAGAATAACCTCCAGGGACTCCGCCTTGCACTCCTATTGACAATACCTGGAAGGTCAGCTGAGTGTCTTTATGCAAAATGACTGCATATTAAAAGGGTCATCAATGGCCCCCTGCCTGTATCCCTTAAAATAGCTGCATGCATAAATTCGTGAAATTT
>JAYGXS010000004.1:1489945-1500707 GCA_036362985.1 Ligula intestinalis | reverse complement strand
TTTAGTCGTCTTCTCCCTGTGAGTGTTTCGAGGACACGTGTCACTTTTCCGAAACGTAGGCCCACGTGTGCTGCATTTTAGGCGAGAGGGGGTGGGATCAGGGCTTCTAGGCGCACAAGGTTCCAATTCTGGCGCTCCCACGCATGGTCCCAGCGTGAGTCAGTCAGATGCCTCACACGGCAGTTGTGCGCAGGTCGGGCGGGGGGGGGGGGGGGGGGTGCTAGTGGATAACTGCGAGATCTGGAGGAAACAACGCAGGGGCGCCCCAGGCAGTTTGACTGTCGTAAACAAGAACGCATACTGAGTGTGCGCAGCACCACGACCTTGCGCGTGAATTGGCCTATAGTGAGGCAGGCTTGCGATGCATCTACCTCACCTTTTTAATTCCCCCTTACTCGTCTGGATCCGACGATAAGCCAACTGGGGCGTGAGGTCGGGTTCAGTGACTGACAAAGCCTAGCAGTCCGTCTTCGTGTGCCGCGTACAACCTGGTTACCACAACGTGTACTAGGCATTCGTAAGATCAACTAGGATTTCGCCTCTTCATGGGAGACCACATTAGGACGGAGCCATTGCACAGCTTGATTCTTCGTCCTGAGGACGACCGCATTATCCTTTACCGTCGGCAAATCTTCAGTCTACGTCTCTTGGTGTATTGCCATAATTTCAAGGTGAATCTGCTGTTTTCGCGCGGATGGATACTCCCATGTCGGTCTTAGTCTCCCCCTGTACTCTGCTCTACTCGACGTTCTAAAGCCGTCATACGAACTTGACGGTCGATATGGCAACGGCTATCGTCCTAATTCGCTTTACTCTGCCTCATTTTGTGCGGTAGTGCTCACCTTACACCCCAGCCTACCGCCTTTCATGAGTGCTGCAATGTCCACCCGACTAGCAGGCCGGAAGCCTACCCGAAGACAAGCAGGACCTTTTTGGATATCAGGCCGTAGTGCCGCTCGATGACTCCGGTGCCTAGCATCTGCACGGCCCACGCCTACCTTTTTCTACCGACACGAGCCAGTCGTCATATGGTGGACTAACGGACTAGCTACGTGATTGATCTGCTAAAATAACCCACAGAGCTGTGAAAAGTAGTTATGTATAGTTGCAGAGGAGAGCAGAAATTAAAAAAATAATGGCGGAATTTAAATGCGATTTACCCTGTTCCCTCAGTAGACATGCCACGTGATCTTGTTTACTGTGATTGCGTGGCCTGGGGGAGTGCTTTCGTGCTACTGTCAAAAACAAAAATTAACAGGTTCGTTGAACGTTGAATGCCTAAAATTAGGCGAAAAATAACCGAGGCTTTTCTAAATTCGCTTGACCCAATTGTGAAAAATTCGCGGCCTCTGTGGGAGTCGAGCCCACACTGCAGGGAAGACTTCTGCTTTTGTCGAATAAATGAAAAAGTTTGCGATCTTGGTGTTTGCATGGCTAAAGGAGAGGGGCTGTCGAGCAGCGGACCAGTTGGTTTATGGTCCAAAGCTTTCAAACACGAGCCTGTCTTTTGGCGTCGCTACGTTGGTGACACTTGTTAACGTCCAATAGACAGAGCAAGGTTGACATTGTCCCCCGAATCGATGCAGCTCGTCGAGTTTTCTCAAGCCTTCGAAAAGGCCTGTGGATGCGACGCAGCATTTCCATTGCAATAAACTTTCGCGTCTACCGTGCATCCGTTTCGTCCGTCCTTCCCTATGGCTGGGAATGCTGGGCAATGCACGTGGAAGATGAACGGAAACTGGGGGTAAGCGACCACTACTGCTTGAGCACCATATAGACGTCGCTTGGACTGGCTCCACCAAACCCTCTCTATCGAGTAACCAGTCGTCTCTTATCGACCTCCATCCTTATTCCCAACGGTTGCCTAACTTTTTGCACTCTTCCGCACTCTCTCTCTCTCTCTCTCTCTCTCTCTCTCTTTCTTGCCCTAAACCAGCTCCAACATACCTTCCCAGTCACATAACCAGCATTCGCTTATCGGCCCCTTCTGCACCCCATGTTCCCACGACTTACTTGCATGATAAAACGAATATAGGAGACTGCCCAATCCGCAAGGCGTCACGACTCTCTAGTCCATCATTGAGACCCAAGTGAGCAGAATTGGCGTCAATACCGCAGAGGCGGCGGTAGTTGGTTTATTGTCCTAAGCTTTCAAACATGAGCCGGTCTTTTGGCGTCGCTACATTGACGACACGGTTGTTATCGTCAAGAAGGCCATGCTGCAAAACTTCCGCAACCAGCTCAATGGAATCTTTCCTGTGTGCTAGTCGTGACTGCATCCAGTCAAACCCAAGTGTGTAACCGTATGTCTGTGTGGGAAAGAGAGGACAGTTGCTTTTACATGATTGTGGAACGAGTTCCAGGGGCGTGCTATTGCATTGCCCGAGGAGCTGTCGCCTGTAAAAGTCCATGCTGCGTTGGCTGGGGTAGACATGCTGAAGTGGCCTTTGGAAAAAAACGACTAGTTGGGTACGCCAATGCACGCAAATGTGTGTGCGAGTGGATGTCGACCAAGGGTCTTGAGATCAGCCAGTCGGAAACAGCTGCTTGTGACAATGCATGAATATGGGACAGCGGACCTTGAAGGGGGACAGCATTGTTGACTGCCCGCCACGAAATAAACCAACCGTTCCGGTGTTTGAATAGTCACCTGCCTTACTAATGTTTTTCTGCCCCGTTTATCTTGTGAGTACCTGCGAGCACTTTCACGGATGTTGCTATAAGACTTCTGGCGCAAGGCCGCTAAACCAGCTAGTGTTCCTGGTGACCCCATCGTTTCACGAATGATTTTCTTTCAGGGCGTCTTCATTCAGGTGAAAGACTGAATCGATATCTTTCTACAGTTATCTCTACCGACATTCAACCCTGATTAACTCCTTTTTTGCTTTGTTTTTTTTTTCAACAGCCCTTATCGTCGCCCACGTCGGTATCTACACACAACGCCTGCAAGAGCGTCAGAAGCGAAAGGAGATTGCCCGCATCCACGGCCTCATTCAGCGTATTTCTTCCTACCTACTGAACCGACGAGTCAAACGTCGACCGCTTAGCGTGATGATGAAAAATAAACCAAAGCAGCAGCAACAGCAGCATCTGCCACGCAAGACGCTGTCCAAAAATCGCCACCGTTACTCGGTCGTGCGCGCACGCAGGTCCCGGGCCTCGGCCTCCGTATCGCCGACGGAGGAGCAGAAGCAACCGCGGCGGCGTTCCGCCCAGACCAGTCCCGTCTCCCCGCCGGCCGGCAGCTGGCTGGCCGCGCCATACGCCCTGCAGTCCAGGGGCCCCACGCGGGGCACTCCGCTCGTAGTGCCGGGAGTCCTCTCCCTCCCACTAACTGCAGCAGCGGCGTCTGCGGCTACCAATGCCGGCAACGCCTACACTGTCACCACTGCCTCTGCCGTCTACTTGAACGGCCTCGGAGGTGTCGCTGGCGCCAGTTCTGCTCCATTGGGCTCTGAGGATGAACTAGAGAGTTATGACGCCTTGTGAGTTGAGCAGTCTCCTGTCTTTGTCTTATCATGCAAGTCAGTCATGGAAATAGTGGGGTTGTTGTCGTTGTACTAGCTTACTCCCTTAACCTAGTTTGCCAGCAATACATGTTATAAAATTTTTAAGAAAGATGAAGGGATAGAGATGAAGAAATAAAGAATAAAGAGAAAGGTATTAAGTGTTTAAGAAAGATGAAGGAATTCGGCGACTTTGTCTGGGCGAAGCCATAGGTCCTTAGGCATGAGGTCCGTAGTGTTGGCTGGGCAGTCGAAGAGGTGGCATGTTGTGTGGATAGGCAAGAGGCAGTCAGGGCAGTTGTCAAAGCATGAGGTGAGACGGCTTTTGAATGAATTCAGCAGCGTGGAGAAGCCGGAACGCAGCTGGGATAGCCTGGTTCTAGCGTTTCTGGACAGGTTGGCCCTACGTTCTCTGGCCATGACGTCGGAGACCGGCGGAGGAGCGTTGAGGACTCTGTTGGGTTTATAGCTGCTGATGGCTTGCTCGACAGTTTCGGTGTGGATACGCTTAACGAGGTCCGTTATCGGTAGATTAGTGGGGTACACCGAAGCATGTGGGCCGTACGCGTCTATGGTAGACTGCGTCATGCGTCTAGCAGGTGGGGAGCGCGTTAAAAGGCGATTGCCCAGATGTTCTGGGTTATGAGACTGCGCAATGTAGATTTTTGCCTGCATGATGGAGTGAACCTTCAGAGGCAGGACTTGAGTTTCCTGATAGAGGTGATCTACATTAGTCATGTTAACACAGCCCGTGGCGATGCGGAGAGCAGCGTTCTCAACGCGTTGGACTTTCGCCCAGCTGGTATCGCTTAACAGTGGGGCAAAGATGGCTGATGCATGCTCAGTCGTTGCCTTGCCTGTTGCCCGGTATGTCGTGACTAACGTCTCAGTGTCCTGGCCCCATGAAGAACCTGCCAAGGCTTTTAGGATGTTGAGCTTGGCTTTGGCTTTGCTGGCTTGGATGTCAGCATGGCGGTGTAGAGCCAGCGTCGGGTCGAGAGTGAGGCCCAGGAGTTTAGGATACTGACATAAGGAAATGTCATCGCCCTCCACCTTAATTGGAGGATGGGACTTGTATTCTTTGGGGTCCGGAGTAAACAGAGTTACTGAGGACTTGGTCGCGGATAGCTTCAGTTGCTTATCGTCTAAGTGCCGGACTAAACTGGGGATGTAGTTATTTAAGGCATCGGCAGCCATGCGAAAGTTTGGGTGAGAGGACAGCAGGGTGATGTCATCAGCGTAAGACACCATTTCGACTTCAGGGGGGGGTATTCGGGAGGGCAGCCATGTAGATGTTGAATAGCGATGGCGAAATGACAGAACCTTGAGGAACTCCTGTCCTAGAGTTGCGGGCTTTAGATAGCGTGCCTGAGAATTCGACTCGCGTTTGTCTGCCACGGCGATAGCAGTTCAGCCATCTGCAGAGCTCGTTCGGTAGAGACTAATCCATGAGGGATGTCATCAAGGTGTCAATGTTAACCGAGTCAAAAGCTTTATTAAGGTCGAGGGCGACCATTACTGTTCTGTCCGCAGGTTTCGTTTTGTTGAAACCACATGCAATGCGGTCCATGACACGTTGTAGGGCTGACGTCGTAGAGTGGAAGGCTCTGAAACCGTGTTGGTGCTCTTGGAGGGTGGCATGTCTATTGAGCGAGGGGAGAATAAGACGCTCAAGTATTTTCACGGCCGGGCTGAGAAGCGAGATCGGGCGGTAACTGTCAGAGACAGCAGAGTCTTTACCTGCTTTGTGGCTGGGGAGGATATGAGCCATTTTCCAGATAGCTGGTATATGGCACGTGGCTAGAGACAGATTAAACAACATGGTTAAGAATGCGACACCTCTGGGGCCTATGTGTTTTAGGTGTACCATCGTAATGTCGTCCGGTCCAAACGCCTTAGAGAACTTAGCACGCTTAATCGCGGTTGTGGTATCATGAGCTGAGAACTGGAGCGGCACTAATAAAGGTTTGCACGACCTGTGTTTGACGATCCTCGAATTCTTCGAGGATTTATGGACCGCAACCGTGGTGAACTGCACATTAAATTGGTTGGCAATGTCTCTGTCGGTCTTCTTCGGTATACCATTGAATTTGATAACCTGGTTGGGAGGAGCAGGTGCCCCTCTACCGATGGATTTGATTGTTTGCCACAACTTGCTGGTGTTGGTGCGGCTGGAGAAAGTGGCAAACTTTTCTTGCCATATGGTCCTCTTGTGTTCATTGACCAGTCGGGAGATCTCTAAGTTCATGGCCGGCAACGACGGGTGCCGACGGTTTTGAGCTCGGGTGACGTCACGCTCTCTTGATAAGGTGGCCGCATCGGTAGGGTATCCTGGGATGGGATCAAAGACCTTGCCCGCGGGAATGTTGTGCAGTATGCATGATGTGGTTGAAAACCGACACACCTTGGCGAACATCTGGAGGGAAAGGGGCCTGGTCAAAGAGATTCTCAGTTTCACTAAGGAAACCGGGCCAGTTGGCTTTACGTAGATTCATAAAGCCCTTGCGAGCGTTACGAATCGGGGAAGCATGTGTGCTGATTGTGATAACTATCGGGAGATGGTCAGAGCTCAGTTTGCATAGACAGTCCCATGAGAAAGATAGTAATAGGTCGCAACTGACGATGGAAATTTCCGGGCTAGCGCAAGTACCTGAATGAGGGAGTCTCGTGGACGTTCCATCCGTGTTGAGGACCCTAAAGTTGGTTTTGTTGATCTCCTCGGCTAGTGAGGCACCTCTAGTACAGGAAAGGTTAGAGAACCATAAGTCATCGTGGGCATTGAAGTCGCCAAAGATTAGTTTCGAATCACCCGTTAGCATGTGGACTATTGATGTTCTGAAGTTGGCATCACAACTGCTTTGTGGAGGAATGTATACGTTATGGACAGTCAGACTGGACGGTCCAATAGTAACTTGTACCTTGAGTTCTTCCAGCGGCGAGTCCGCGGATGTTGCTGCAGAGGTCAGCTCCTGGTATTTGATACTTTGGTGAACCAAAGTGACCAGTCCACCACCGGCTGTACGGCAGGGCGACGAAGCATCGTAAGTTGCTGCTTTTACCCGTGAAACGGGCCTTAGGTTCAACGTGGCAGCTGCCAAGAAATTCATTAAGGCGCAGCTGGCTGGCTGGCTAGTAGCCCTTGTTGGATCAGGAGTCCCGCCCGATTGGCCTCAATCCCGGCGGCGTTGAGGAAGGGAAGTCGGGGCAGTGCGGTCGGGAGGGTCTGCTCCGGCAAAGCCCGGGAAACGTGGGACCTTCGACTTTGCTGACAGCTTTGACTCCTGGAGAGCAGCTATTTTGATGTCATGATCATGGAGGAGTTTAATGATCTCATCTGTTTTACCAGAAAGGCTATTACAGTTCAGCTGCAGTATTTTGAGGTCAGAAAGTGGTGAGGCGTCTGGGACGGTCAGCGGCATAAGCGGCGGCGGTGCTGAGGGTTGTTGTGAGGCAGCCTGAGTCGTGGCGGACCGCGGCATAGGTGGTGGTGGCAGTGAGGGTCCAGGAGTGTGAGCCGGCCCATTTCGTGGATGACGACAGGTTATGCACCTGTATGATGAGCCGCTGTATTGGTGGATGGAAGTGAGATCCGAGCAATTAATGCCTCTTGTGCGGAAGTGTTGCCAGTTATTGCAAGGCCCACACAAGACACAGGCTTGGTTTGGGTAGATCTGCTTGGCGCATGTGGAACAGAACCATCTGATGGATCCTTGAGCAGGTCCCGGATTGGGCTCGACGCCGGCAATAAAAAGAAAGATTCAGATCAACCTCGCCGGATGAGGAAGATCCATTCTCGAAAAAAAACGATAGAGAGATAGAGACATCTATACTGACAAATTTTGGTATGGGGGGGGGTAAGGGAAGTGCAGCTCTTTGCTGTAGTCCATCCGGAGATAGGTCCGTCCGGAGCTGAGTCCATCTGAAGATAGGTCCATCCGGAAATGGGTACAGTCGGTTCCACCAACGTGAAGGCGTGCTGCTTGGGAACCGAAATAGTGGGGTGGGGGGGTCGATAAGCTGAGGATGCAAGCCAATCAATTATCAGTGACGCAAATCTATCGTGTGGTGTTCGGGCTAATAAAGTTTACCCTAACAACTACGATCTTCCAGGCCCGGTTCCTTAGGAGAAGCGAGAAGTCATAGGAAGGCCGGAGTGATATGTAGAGTATATTCTGTACAGAATAAATGGGAGAATAGGCAGTAGGAAATTGACTAAAAGACGACTGCACAACTGCAAACCAGCGGATGGCGTCTGATGTGATGTCTGTTCGGCAGTCGTCACATGAGTTCCTGTGTGAGTCGGCCTGTGATTGGCTGTTCCATAGGCCGAAAGCAGGAGGCTTTCCCAAAATGCACTTCGTGTTGAGCTAGTCAATACAAGTCTGGAGGTGTCTGCGCCGGCGCCAAATCGATTGATTGACTTACTATTCGTGAACCTGCCTTCAATTAACTTTTGGCTCTTCTTAGTGCCGGCGTTGGCGAATTTCTTGGCAGCTGCCAAGTTGAACCTAAGGCCCGTTTCACGGGTAAAAGCAGCAACTTACGATGCTTCGTCGCCCTGCCGTACAGCCGGATGGTTGCTGTGAGAACTGAGAAGCTGTGCTGTGTTCCTTGCCGTCCTGTAAACCGCTGAGCGTTCTTTTCTATAAGACATCAAGGAAAGGCAGCTACCGCTCCGATTCTTTTTCCCTTATAAATCTTATGTCAATAAAATATTCCATTGAGCCACTCATGGAAATCTTGCTGCATGATCTTCTGAACAATAACAAACCTGTCGTCAAAGTAGCGTCGCCAACAGGCAGGCTGATGTTTGAAAGCTCAGTACAGTAAACCAACTACCACTGCCTTCGCCTCGAAGGAGGCAGAGGTAATGACGCCAATTCTACTCAGCTGCGCCTTAGTGAACCACAGCAGACGCGTATTTGACCGCCTTCCCACCCGCCCTCACGGCGGCCAAGGTCTGCTACACCAAACCTCCGCATGGTGGATCTATCTCCCCTCCTCTACATCTCTGTTTTTGGCGACGGAGCAGACCCTACCGACCGCACTGCCCTGACTTCCCTTCCTCCTCGCCGCCGGGACCGAAGCCAATCCGGCGGGACTCCTGATCCAACAAGGGCTACTAGCCAGCCAGCCAGCTGCGCCTTAATGATGAACTGAAAGGTCATGACGCCTTGCGGATTGAGCAGTCTCCTATGTTCGTCTTATCATGCAAGGAAGTCTTGGGAATAGGGTTGGGCAAGGGTTCCATAAGCGAAGGCTGGTTACGTGACTGGGAGGGTATGCTGGAGCCGATTCAAGGCGAGAAAGAGAGAGCGCGAAAGTGTATGCAGTTAAGCGACCGTTGGGAATAGAGTGGAGGTCGATAAGAGACGCCTGGTTACGCGTCGGAAAGGGTTTTGTGGAGCCAGTCCAAGCGACGTCTAGATGGTGCTCAATCAGTAGTGGTCACATACCTCCAGTCTTCGTTCATCTTCCACGCATTCCCAGCCGTAGAGAAGGACGGATGGGACGGATACACGGTAGACGCGAAACTTCATGGCAATGGAAATATCGCGTCGAATCCATAAGCGTTTTCTGTGGCCTGAGAAAATTCAACGATCTGCATCGATTTGGAGAACAATGTAAACCTTGCTCTGTGCATTGGGCATCAACTTCGCTGCGAGGTTTTTGAAATTGTCTACTCCTTCAAGTTGACAACTAGTAATCTTGGAAGGTGTCTCTCTTGGGCTGGAATTCAGCACGGAAAAACTTTGGTATTTTATGGACAAACCGATCGATTTATCGAATTCGTTCACCCGTGACACCATGGACACAAAAGCATGAAGCTAGTTAAGCGATATAATCGGCGTAGTCAAGATCAGCCAGCCGGCGTCCAGGTGCAAGCTCAATACCGTCCTCTTCATGTAGGGCCAGCCCGATAATCTGATCAATGGCGTAATTGAATAGAATGGACCAGGGGGAGAGAATGAGAGAGCATCAAACAGTGCAGTTAGGGGACCGTTGGTCGTAGCAGGCGTATTGCTTGCAGGAGATTCTTTTTTGCACTGAAGCTCGGCTTTCGCAACCTGATAGCGGTCGTTTCTGCTGTTGATAGGATACACTTACCCAGGCACTTAAGCTAGGTTTTTGAGACATATATCACTCGAAAGGCTTCGTTAGGGTCCACACGACTTCCGGAACCAACAATTTACACAAGAAGAACGCTGTTTGTGTTCCTGACTTCACATTTTCTCAGACGTGCTCGAAGATGTGTGCTTATTCTTTTGGATTTGTTCCGAACTGTGTGACCAATATAACCTACTTCGGAAGAGCAAGTAAATGAATAGATGCAAATGGAAGCGTTCCGGGCTGGCTACCTATCCTTCCCTTCCCCATGCAAGTTCGAGTTGGGTTGAGAATAGTACGCGAACTCGCGCTGCTGGGAAGGTTCGTGACACGACTTCTTTTCCACAGCGTGTGTGTCGGGTTTTATTTGTCTCGCCAGCGCATTCTTTGTGATGAATCTTTCAGCATATCCGTTGTCATGACGCATGTGCTGCATTTTAAGCACCCAATCGCGAAAAAATCAACATATTTCGAACCTACAACAGAAAGGACGCAGATAAGGACCCTGCCTGCTGCTGCTTACTGATGACGAATCCGCGACAAATCTCGAAACGTCAAGCAAATAAAAGTATTTCCCCAGCGATCGAGTCGTCTTTTTCTTAGAACGGACGTGAATTGATTATTGAAAACGCGCTGACAACCTTTGTTATGCGGTCCCGACTGAGAGTTCTGTATATTTAACCGTTGAGCTAAGTTACTCCACCCAACTTCTTACAACGTACAGAATCCGTTAATTAAATCTGTAGACCCGCTGACATCGTCTGTCTTGTCTCATGTCTTAATACAAGTAGCTGAGATCTTGCCATGCTGAAAGACGTACCCGTCTGATTTTTACTCCTTGCTCCTACAGCAACATCAACGAGAAGTTGAAGCCGTTTCTGCGCTACTTCAGTCCTCAACAGGCAAAACAGTTTCTCCGCAACCTCCATCGTAAGTTATTTGTGTGTGTTTGTGTTCATTGCCTAACTTCTCTAATCTCTCCTGTCTTTCCTCTAGGCGAAGAAGTTCTTAAGCATGAAATAAAGTTCCTTTTCGGGGTCCTCCAGAAGAACAGCACTGGCTGCGCAAAATCTTCAGGTACGTCCACGCCATTCTTAATCCTCCTCCTCCTCCTCCTCCTCCTCCTCCTCCTCATCCTCATCCTCCTC
>JAYGXS010000004.1:1452550-1482782 GCA_036362985.1 Ligula intestinalis | reverse complement strand
ATATTTAGCTATTGATGGATTGCCCTTATATCGTAAAAATAAGTATGAATTGTGGCCAATTCTTGTCCGCGTTATGGAGCCCTTCATAAGTGAAGTGTTTGTCAACGGAATTTATTTCGGCAAAGGCAAACCTTCAGATGTCCAGGCTTACTTTAAGCCTTAAGTAAAGGAACTGTTATGGTTATCTAGGCATGGCGTTCATGTGGACACTCTGCAGAGAACGCTTGAGTTTAGAGTGGGAGCTGTCGTTTGCGATGCTCCTGCTAGGGCTTTTATTCAACAAATTAAGAATGTGAATGCGTATTACGGTTGTGAGCGGTGTTTCGTTGAAGGTGAGCATGACACTTAGGTTGTTCATGCTTCTTTCCACGGCCATACGTGGGCCGAGTTCACAATCTACAAGCCGTATTAGTGAGTCAAATTATACACTTAACCTTGTCATTTGCCGTTATGTCACGTTTCCCTACGTACGCCAAAATTTTCCAATTTCCATTGGTAAAGGAGACATATGGTCGAACACTGGAACAAAATTTATTTTTGCCTGAGCTTTCGAGCTCTTACAAGAGCCCATCGTCAGAGGTGGAGAAACAGCAACAAATGTGGACGATTACACGCCAGGGCCGTACGGGCTACCAGCACCGTCCATGAACTCTACACTGCTGCGTTTTGGTAGCCAGGAATTCTGAAAAAGCGGCCAAAGAAACCTTTTATTTTATTTTTTGTACCATAATATTTGAAGCCCGCTTTTTATATTAATAAACATATATTACTAGACAGTCTTCAAAAAGTAATGTTTTACTGTGTTTCGAAAAAATGGGGAGCTTTCGCAGGAAAGGAGGAAGCCCCTGTCCGGATGAAAAATGAAATCAAACTTTTCGAGCTTCAAGCGCGCAAACGCAAGCTCACTTGGAGCTCGTTTTTTCGAGCTCGAACAGGCGGCCAAAACGAGCTCGATTTTTCGAATTAACGAGCTCGTTTTGCTACTAGGGATCTATCTCCCCTCCTCTCCATCTGTGTTTTTGATGACGGAGCATCCCTTCCCGACCATGCTGTTCCGACTCCTCCTCCTCCTCCTTGCCAGCGGGACTGAGGCCCACTCGGCGGGGCTCCTGATCCAACAAGGGTTACTAACCAGCACGGGTCGTAACAGCTACCAATAGGAAGCTCAAAGGCGTTCACCTACTTTTTCCTTAATAAAAATGAACTGAACGTCCAAGGGTCTTTGGGGGTGGACAACGAGCAAACGCAACGCCGGAGTGGCCTCTCAGCGCGTGTTCAAGCGGGATATCTCGGTAACAGGATCAATCAACGGACTGTCAATTGGAAGATCCGGGTGAAAAGATACACTACCTTGTCACGTCACGTTAAACACAGCTCGAGCGCTCAGAAGACAGACATCCGCTAAAAGTCATACTAATAACAATGATCAGCCGGTAATAATAATACATACATATATCAAAAAGTAACAAAAAGAAAGGAGGGTTAGGAGACATGAGCAGGATACGATCAAGGAGGTGTCACAAGTCATAAAAATAAGTACATTGGAAGTTAGGGTGGATTGGGGTTTTCTGAGAAGAGGTCAATGCGGGACGTTGGAGGGGCAGAGCGAAGAGGGGCATAAGATGTCAACTGTAATCATGGATTTCGACTCGATTAGATTGTCTGGCTTTCCAAAGATTCGGCTTAGGCCTCCACGGAGGTCCCCTGATTGTCAAGAGAGCCGAAGGTACCGGAATCTACGGCGCCGGCAGCCAACAGGGGTTTTCTCTCAGAATCAGCATCCTCCGTGACGGAATCGGCCGGGACCTCAATGTTCTCGTCTGGAACTGCTGGAACAGTGGCGGATAAATCTCCGCAACAGGGTATGCAATCCAGGCGAAAAATCTCGTTGAATATCAGAGTACCCATCACTAGCATGCCGAAACCGTCGACTGTAAGAGGAAGGACGAAAGAAATGGTGTAAGAGTAAAGAGCTACTGACAATCAGAAAGTAGTACTTGTGAAAGTTTACTTACTTTCAATGAGGCCCCAGACAGGATCGAAAGGTTCACCGAAGCGATGACTAACGGCATAGAAGAGGAAGAGACTGCTGCACCACACGAATACCGACCGAAGGGCATCCAACAACGTTCGGTGAACAGCTAAAGAGCATGAAAACAATGGAGGTTATTTTGATGATGGGCAAAACAGACTCGAAATAAAAGCTGAGGATATGCGAGGCTCATTTACAGTTGCAACAGATGTCTTACCCACAGAGTGGCTATCTGAGGCCGTTTATGGGTCGATGCCTGCTTGTTCGGCCCCACAGGACGCAAGCAGGAACACCACTACGCTCTGACATACATAAATGAGGTCTCCGGCACGACGGAACACATTGCTGGGAGACTTGGCGATTCAATTGCACACGGACCCCAAAGCTAGGAGGCGTAGCAGGCTGATGAACAAACATAACCGACTTAAGCCCGAGCAATGTGAGGTCGTGCATTCGCTGTCTTTGCAGCTACACAGGTCAAGCTGAATGTAGGCTCGGATCAAGCAGACATGAGCATAAACTGCTTGTGTGACAGGGCGACGAATTATTACAAGTAGCTGCCCCCATCTACTAAACGGGCTATGAGTTCGACTTCATGGCCGTCAAGGTAATTGCACAAGCTGCAAGCAAGACGATTCGAGAAGCAAACAGGCGATTTGACGCCAAAACACAGACCCCTGCGCAACCACCTCCAGGTTTGCGTAATCGATAGTAGACTGGCTTGTGCCCCCTATATTTTAGAACTTTTCTGTTGCCGCTGCTATCGCTAACGATAGATATTTGGGAGGGGTCGGCAGCTTAGGATAATAAAATGAAAGTTCGATGCTCGATTTTTCGAATTGACATTTGTAGCGCCTAAGCACTTGTACTTGATCCGATTAGCTCCTGTTGTTGGATGAATCAGCTTCATGGATGTCACGGATAGCGGCGGCTCATTGGCGGCGGTCAGAAGCGAGCGCTTCACAGATGTTAACCCATTGTTTTTAAAATGTCGCAAACCGTAAACGGTTAGGAGACCCATCCATTCAACGTCCGACTTAACGATGCTGAGCCATGTCTTTAGTTGACCGCCTTGTCGATATATCCAGTTTGCACTAAGAGGGGGGTTCATAACCAATCTGCATAGGTCCGTCGATGGTTTGCGCAGAACATGGCCAAACCATTGCAATCGGCGATACTGGATGTACGATGCTAGACTTGGTAGTTTTAAACATCTGCCGTATAGCTCGAAATTGGAGATTCGATCCTGCAAGAACACTCTTAATAGGCGTCGAAGACACCAACGGTCAAAGACTTCGAGCGATAGGATGTTTGCCCTTCTCACTACCGAAAACCAACCATCGACCTCCCCGCCGGTGGTTCCGAGTTCTTGGTTAGCAAACGCAGGATAGGCAATATATATTACGTACGTACTGTGTTATGTGTACAGCTTGGTTATGTACAAGATAAAAATGCTGTTTGTATTTAACGTAATAAAAAAGCACAAAAAATGATTTGCGATACGTTTAAAAAAGCGGTCTAGTGTCAGTTGTTTTGGAGGAGACTTCAATCGCAAGTGCTCTTTGATGTCCTTCAAAAGGCACCAGAAATCGTCGAATTTTGCGAAATTTGAGGCCTGTAGAGCGCGTTGCAGATTGTAGAGTGCAGCTCTCATCTGTGCAGCAGTGGAAACTAGCTCTTCGTCCTCCTTCTCCTCCTCCTCCTCATCAACAACAACTTTCTCATTTGCTCCTCCTCCATTCTTCACTTCTTCCTTCTGAATAATTTTATTGACCAATTTCTACTCAAAAACTTCGAGTTTTGCCATTTTCTGGACGATCGACAAGTCGACACGTGATGATGGCTTTCGTTTGGCCATGGTGCAAAGCCTGTGAATGAAATTAACTTTAAATTTTTCGAGACCCAGGGAGGCTAGCCAGACGACCTTGGTATGCTTTGGGATCACGCATGTCGGCATCGTCTAGCGTGGCCCTGAACGCATTGATCCCTTTGTGTGCGTGTGTCCTCAGCGCTGCGGTTCGGGTGCGTTAGCGTTTGGCGACTGCGGCTTTCTCGAGTTGGGGATTTGTCCTCCTGAACCGTCATGTCTGCTGCCATCCGAACAGCGTATCACACAATTTAACTTGAAAAATGAAAACAAATCACGTCCGGCATCTTGTTTTGCGTAAGACTGGCCAAAATTTTGTAACCAGTTGCGCACGCAGAGAAATGAGAATCTCAGTCTATCCTGTTGGCAAACTGGGCTTTGTAGCCGGCGACTGGGCTTATTAGCCGGCGGATTTTGCTAGATAAAATTCCGTCCCAAGCTGATTTGAGCTTAATACGCGGCTGGGCCTATTAACCGTAGGGTTAATAACCGGCAACTACGGTACCAATATAAGTGGATTCACGCTCAAGTCAAAGTCTATCCAGTTATGCGACACACGGTGGAAACGACGGTCTAACTGGTATTTCCCTCTCCGTCTACCTTCTACATTTCTTGTGTATGCATTTTTCTATTTTCTCGAAAATATACTGGCTGTTCAGTGCCTTGTTGACGGTTCGCATGTAAAGAAGATCTCAACCACTAGGCTTACGCCTATTCCAGTGAAGATGAAAGTGGACGATTTTATCGAAACTAAAGAGTACAGCATCGTACTCAGCCCGATGGAAGAATAACTGGCTGCTTACAATGCAATATAATCGATACGACACTGTTTTCCGGAATAAATGTGTACAAGGTAAAGACGACCACATACACAGCATTTGTTGACGTCCTACAATTTACCTGGTTCACTAAATCTAAGTGTGAAGAACGCCACGGCTACTATGGGAGTCGAACCCACGTCAGCAAGCGGAAGTTTGAGGTCAAACTATCACTCATATTATACAGCGAAAGGCTGCTTTCATTATATTTCGGGTGACCGAACAAGGAATGGCGTTTTTCCTGGAGCCCTGCCAAAACTAATGCGGAATAAAAAAAAACGGTGGAAGTCATCTGGGGAGGGGAGGGCGGGCGGGGAAGCAACTCACCGGATAGACAACCAGTTACGGCGAGGCCGAAGAAATTGAAGAATGCAATGGAGAGGATGAGAAGGATAGTGGTGGTGAGAAGAATCGGGTCCTGAAAAGTCTGGTAGAGGGCATCCAGTTGGTTTTCGTAGGAACCGTTTAGATCGTGACCGGGCACGTGGTGGATGATAGGCAAAATGATCTGAAACAAGCAGAGGATGCAAAAAAGAACACAATTGGTGAATGGGTCACAATTGCGAATACGCAGAAGAAACGGTTGCAATGTATCCATTTTAATTTATTGAGGGAAAAAATAGCCAAACCGCGTTGAGATGCCCGTTGATAACAAGATGGCTAGGAAATAAATGGATACCAAATAAAAATAGAAACAAAAACACGTCAATTACATGTTTCCAGGCGAGCAGCTGTTGGTTAACCGAAATATTAATAAGACATGACTACTCGCATAGCACGAATAGTATAATAAGTGGTATGTATTGCCGACCAAGACAGAGGGACTCCGAGGGAGACCTTTTCTGGCTTATTTGCCGTCGTCAGCTGGCGATACCAAACTCCAGTGAAGCAGCGGAAATTGCCGCTACACTCGAGTTTCGAATTCGCGTCTCTCTGGTCAGACGCATTATACTCTGTCCCAATGAGTTGAAGCACCGTTGCGGCCATGAACAAACTTAAAAAACTGATATCAGAGTAGGACGAAAACTTTCAGCATGCTTTAGTGGACTTAGCTGATCCCCTTTCTTTTCGAGAGTGGGCCCTAGGGGACTCACGGTGGTACCACAATGCCACTGAATGATCTATTAAGCTGGTCGACAGCTACAAACGCCTGTAAGGTTACACCCAAAGTCGGAGGTAGCAGCCCATGCTTCAGAGATGGGGCACGCCTTCAACTTTGCCGTCGTTGAAGAGGTGACGATCACACAGATAAAAGGCGGATGCCGACCGAATGGTCCGTAAACCGCCACATGAATTTAACTGCCCTCTATGTGGTATTAAGAATCTTCCTATCAAGGGACATTCACGGCATGGAACAATAGGGGGTGCGAACTAGCTCTACGGCCAACATGTATGAGAGCCAAATAATTAAGACGCAGATCGACGCGATACAACATACAGTCAACGCGCGCGGGGCGAAACAAACGCTAGCGCCTCGACAGCAGACTAGGCTAACGGGAAGGTAAACAGTGGAGAAAAAGGCGACGGTGAGATGCGAGCAGCTCAGGATGGGATTGGCCGAATCGACACACGGCAAAAAGCGCATACAACGAGAGTAATTGGGCCGGAGCATTCCAGTGCTGAACATGTGTGGGCGAAACAACTACCCAACAGGCGTCGAACTTACAACAAACCTCTCCCGATGAACGCTCCTATTTTTTCTCATCTAATAAGCGCGAGAAATGGCACAACGTTGCTACACAAAGTAAACTGCACTTGGTAGTGGTTAGCAAATTCTGATTGGTCAGTCAGCTAAATGCATCAGAATTGGTAGAATCTATGCGTGGCTGTGAACTGGGCGGGTAATTTGACCCAAATGTGACAAAAACTCACAGCTCCTTGTAGGGGTTTCATGGTTCAGACGGTTGGAGCGTTGGCTGTACTAAAGTATTTCTTTTTCGTCGTGGTTTGGAATGCCACCGGGCACTGCCGAGTTTTTTAAGTGAAAAAGCAAAAATTTAACGATAAAGTGGAACTGATAAAGCGCCTCTGTGCCGGCTGCCTTTGAACCACTACAGCCCGGCACTGACTGCACCGATAAACCAGTGAGGTCTGACGCGGAAAACATTCCTGAATTTGGATTCACATTCACATGAAAGAAACGCACAAGTAACCCGAAAGACAAATAACGATCGTAGCGGGTCAACAACACCACCATGGTTACGCAAGCCGACCTTCTGCACCCCACGCCCTCCAGGTAACATAAAGTATCAAGACAAGGGAGAATGGAATGGTCATTTCTAGTTCATTAGCCATCATCAGCCAACCATACCCAATCCGAGGGGTGGCGACCCACGAGATTCGAATCCACGACTCTTTGGCCATTGAGGAAAACACTCTACCATTGCATCACGGGCTTGTTGTTTTTTTCGTTTGCGACTGGGAATATGGTGCATGGTAGGGCCCACACCAATCTGGTTACGGAACATGCTCGTCGGGTTTTGTATTGTAGCTCGATATAGAATCTCGGGGATTACCACCCCTGACTGGTGGTGGCTAATAAACCACAAATGGCCATTCCGGTCTCCGTAGCCTTTGTCGGTCCCATTCCATCATAGTCTCTATGCGATTGCCTGCTAAGGCTCTATAGTGAGGTCAGATCGATGAGCGCCCTAGCATTCATAAAATGCACTGTTTACGCGCGATATGAAGCTACAATGTGGATGAAAACTACCACACACTCGGTTTGGTGGTCACCGCAATCAACACGCCCACTACTGTGCCAATGTGTACGTGATCCGGTGCCAGTCAACCTAACGCGTTGAAAGGCACTAATCGTCGGTGCTTGCAATGGGCCCTATTGAGAGAGAGCGAGCGCGATATGCTTTATTTTGGAAATATCACTGCAAAATTTTCAGTAAAAGCGTCCCCCATTCAAAAGAAATAAAATTAGGTAAACAAACTCGCAACACAAAGGTAATCTATAATCACCAAAGACTGTACGCTTCTACATCATGCATAAATATCCCCCGGAAAACTCATCAGCTATAGGCTAAATTGAAGTGCTTTCAAAATGGGGCTAGGGTCGTGGCCTCGTGCACTCATGACCCCATTATAGGTCAAATAAACAAGGAGGGATTGACCACAATCTGCGCATGTCTCAGAGTACCCTACGGTTACCTATGATCAAGGATTCTCGATAGAATCCAAAACGACAGGAAAATAACATTCTTATTCCAACGATCGCCTCCTCGTCTTCTTCTTTTGAACTGCTTCCTGGAACTTATATATTCGATTATATCAACAATCCTCTTACAATTTGAAGCGTTGCAGCTTGACCAACCTCGGCACACCAGTTATTGCGATGTCTTTTATTTTTTCATCTGGTATTGTCAATTCTTTTTAATGAACGCAATTGCTGTGAAATAAACTGCCCAGAAATATCAAAATCTAGCAAACTTATCCGTTCTATAAAATAACTATCACTATTTTTCTACATTCAGGACAGCTTCCACGAATTTCGGGTGGCGACACGATAGATTCTCTCTCTCGGTCTGATGGCGTTCGCGCACCCCATGTCCCGTGGTAAGTTTTGTATCGTGAACAATGGTGCTGACTCTGTAGCCCACAACAGTTGAATTCTTCGGGCAAGTGTTCGTTGATGCATCCCTGTTTGGTGCATGTCTAGAGGTTACTACGCAGGGCTCTGTACGCCGGTGCCAAATCGATTCGTCGATGGACTGAGGGTGAGGTTATAGAAAGCGGTCGGATATTTCACTATCTAGAATAATCAACTACTCACAAATTTTCAGTAAGTTGAAATACCTATAATCTTCCGGTTTTCTACACGCCATCCTACGTTTCAGCTGGGAATTGCTGATGGCATTGAACGGCAGTGCGGTTCTTCGAAGGCAACCGAATTACATAATTGCTATAATCGGCAAACTAAGGAAAGTTAGTCTTTTGAACTAACACCAGGAATTATCGCTTACTTGCAATTTTTAAGTAGAATGATTTGCATAATCTCACCACTTTTATTTTTCTTTGAACTTTTTCCACGTTGGTGTTGGTGATACCACTGAAAAATGTCTCTGGCTTACCTCACCCGAGGTTTGGGCACACTCCCTCTCCATATACGCATTCACCTTAGGTCGGGAGGGGGTTAGCGATGATAATAAAGCTCATTCAGTGTCTTCTCCTAAGGTTTGGGTACGCGACCCAACTTGCCCTCGTAACTTTTTTTATTTGACAAAAACATTGGGATCTAATTTGTTCCCTGACATGCTTCGGCCCTCCTCTCCCGAAAATCAGGTGAACGTTAGCCCACGCGCGCTTCACACTTTGCCCATACGACCCCACGGTATACTCCTACCCAACTGAGTTCCCATCCGTGGACCAGGCGTTAATAAATTCACAAATCGTCTTGTTTACGGCGAGTGGGATTATCTTGCGGTGCGATGAGCGACGAATTATCACAAGTAGCTGCTCACACCTATGGAATGGGCCATGAGTTAAACTTCGCAGCCGTTAAGGTACTCGCCCAGGCCGGAAACAAGACGAGCCGAAAATTGATTGAAGCGTGGTCCAGGAATGGGAACTTAATCAATCGATGCATCGATTTGGCGCCGGCGCACAGAGCCCTGCGCAGTCACATTCAGGCTTGCGTCACTGACAGTCGACTGGTTTATATCAGCTGACAATCGCCCCCACATTTGTTGTTACTGTTTCCTTTGAAGATGAACTCTCGTACGAGTTTGAAAGCTCAGGACAATAAACAGACTGTTGAGAAATAGAAGACTCGATCACTGGGACAATATGTTTATTCGCCTGACGTTTCTAAATCCGTCGCCACAAACACAGTTGCGTATGGGCGCCCTAGCGGCATGTTGAAACGCACTGCAATGAACCAGAAAGCAATATTGCCGAGGTACAAAACCTTCGACGGGTGTTTAGAGAGAATGGCTACCCGCACAACTTCGTCCACCAGTGCTTGCGCAAACGAAATGGCCAAAATAGTCACACGAGCGATTCCGTAGGTCAAAAACCTCTCGTAGGCTGTCGGCCGCCTTCTCGCACTATTTGGAGTTGGAGTCGCACGCACACCAGAAGCAACCATAAGGCGTCAGATCATGAAACCGAAAGACCCACTGCCACGACAAGAAACATATGGAGTCGTCTACAGGATGTGGTGCAGTTGCAGGCAAAGCAACTATGTCGGAAAAACTGGCAGACTTCTCAAGACACGATTAGCCGAATACGCGGCAACAGTGCGGCGAAATGATGCCAATTTTCGGGTTGCGGCTCATTCGACCAGACACGGCCACACATTCAAATTTGATGAGGCCGCAATTCTCACAAGATGTCACAATTGAGTGAGCCTAAAAAATAAATTGAGTCCTAGGACTTGCATATTCGTTTGTATTAGCAAACAGACTATTTCCGTGCTGGAGCAGCTTTCTTCTGAACTCGTTGCACACTATTTTTGAAGACGTGGCCACGAGGATAATTGCTCACGCTGGCAGTAAGACAGGAAGAAAACTAATTGAAGCCTGGGCCTCGGAAGACAACTCAGTGAACCGAAGTATCGAGCTGGCGCCCGCATACATCGCCGTCCGCAGGCATACCCACACTGGTGATTAATGAGTTCCGTCTCCCCTTTCGTATAACGGTTGATTGGCTCCGCTCACCCCCCCCCCCCCCCCCTATAACTGTTGCCTGTTTTTCGTGGAGGCTTCTATCTCTGAAGATGGTGCTGCTCGCCAACCTTTCTTCCTCATCCATGCAAATACCTAGAATGCAAAAGTTCCCATTCAATGTTGAAGTCACCTGTAACCTGACAAAAATACAATTATAATAAGATCATGATCAACAGTGAGTTAAACATGAAACAAAATCATCCACTGCCAATGAGCAACGTGCGTGGTGACTGCAACATGACCGGTTTGTCTTCGCCCTCTAAGCGCCTCCGTGCCAGCTTACCTTTCAACCACTACGGCCCGGCACTGACATCCAACACGAAAAACATTCCTGACGTTGGATTCACACTCACAATGAGCAAAAAACAGATAGCGATAGTACTTTCACTTGTGGACCACTGTTGGCGAACCTATCGGCGTAAACAACACCGGCATTGTGACGCAAGCCGACCTTCTGCACCCCCGTCCTCCAGGTCAAACACAAACACACACTAACAAACGGGTGGAGCGTGACTAGCTGACACAGAGACACACACACAGGCAATTACTGTTAATCGAAGCCAATCAAAAAACGCTTTCACCCACCGAACCGCGCTGGCACGCACCTCTACTCCGTGACGTTGGCTAAACAAACGCTCGTTCACCAACAGCTAACGGAACTCACTTTGCCCACACTGCCTTGGGCCTCATTTCTCGGACCCCGCCAGCAGCCGCACAGCGGCTAGTAGTCTAAGGAGGATAGAACTGCTGACAAGGGCAAGGGAAACTGGAGCGGCCCTTTATGGCTTAGTAGCCGTCGTGAACGGAACAAGTGGATTCCGTTAGCGGTCGGTGAACGTTTATCAACGAATGTCAATATCTCCTGATCTAAACCGGCAAGACAACGAGGTCAAGGCTCAATGCTTAGGGTGATAGACCCTGACCGAAAAGGTCGCGTGCCCGAGCCTCGGGTGGTGCACGACTTGGGTTTGGGTATGGCTGGCTGATGACGGCTAATAAGCCAGAAATGACCATTCCAGTCTTGCTTGTCTTTGCCAGCAATATTATCTGCCTAACGCACGGTGCGCTAAAAGCCGTGAATTGGAGGGTTTGCCGTCTGCTGCAGCTTGCTGGAGCACGCGGTGCCCATCGTCGAAATCGACGGTGGAACTGTTATCTGCTACTAGCCGTTTAGGACTGCTGTCAGGGCCTGAGAAATGAGGCCTAAGGCAGAGTGGGACAAGTTATTTCCGTTAGCGGTAGGTAACCGTTCATCAACGGCCTACCTAGATGAGGAATGAGCAAGAATGCGGTTGTTGCTGCGGAAAGTTGACTATCAGTTAACACCTTACTTGTGCTCAAGCCACTGCAACAACCTGTTTGGAGCAAGGCTTGGACGAACTGCCGCGTGCAAAACCGGGAGTTATTGGTTGCTCAAAAACCAGTCTGGGCGCTCGACCGACACAAAGTTTTATCAAGTGATTTTCAACGACTACATCACTAGTGGGAATCTGTCTGCGTCATCCGTACAGCGACAAAAAACAACCCAGCATGCTCTTCCGATCACTTCCGTGGAAAACAAGGAAGCTTATAAGCGCATATTCCTATCAGTTATGCATATTGTAAATAAAAGGTGCGTGTCTAACCACTCAGATAATGTTACAGTATAGAAAATACCATGCTATTATGCTAAGCTAATTCTGGAACATGTCATGTCCTTAGTTAGACTGGAGACGTTCTGTAACTTCCAAAATATAGCTGGATACGGTAGCAATTATATAGTTAGCCTGAAGACGGTAAAAGGCAGTACATTGCAAGATAAAGGCATGGTAACCACTTAGCTAATCATGCAGAAAGACAATACCTGGGACTTTGTGGTGTCTATCGAAAGCTACACCCTGTGACTATATGTTTTCTAACAAGACGCAGGTACAAGCTTATAGTTGAGGTGCTTGATCTGCCAACCCGAACATAGGACGCATGGGCCGCAGACAAACAGGGGTATCTTACAAAATCACTATTGCTATTTTTTAATTCTTTTATTATAGTCTAGTTGTCCTAACCACAGCAGAAAATTTGCGGTATCAAATACACATCATTATAATCTAGCTGGTTGCAACTTCATTATGCAGTTTATACACAAATGTACCTGTTAGCTTACGCAGTCAAGGCTCTCAGCTAGAGTTCCTAAGCTTTGATTGTGCACTCTAGTCCTCGAAGCCTAGTCTAACCTTTTAGCCTATTGCAATCTCAGCAACACTAGTACCGTACTTGTACAGCAATAAGCTCATACCTCCACCTGTTATACTAAATTTATAAAATGGGATGCACGTCTTAGTACTGAACTTTGAATACTGTTATAGAAATTACCACTATCACTATTACTACCAGCATCACTTATATTTCCCAACTATCCATATAATTTTAAGAATATACTACTAAAATATAATTCCCAACTATGATTACTAGAATTAACACTATTAGCAGTGGCATATTACCTCTAGCAGCAGTATTCTGGTCCAAACTTCGTAAAAATGTGGCAGCAGCAGCTTAATTGCTTTATTAGTTACACCAAATTCAAATCTAGCTAACATTAAAGTCTAACTGGCTATAACCTCATTATTCAGTTTAGACACAATTGTATCTCTTCAATTAGGCAGTTGGGTCTCTTAGTTTAGATTTGCTTAGCTGTGGTAGTGTAGTCTAGTCCTCAATCCCTAGCCTATGCATCTAGCCTATTGCAGTCACAGCAACACTGCTGTCCTCTACTACCGTGCTTGTAGCGCACCTATTTAGAAAGAAAAGGGTCTGACCTCCGACAAATGGCAGCGTCATTGCTAGCACCAGCACTACTACACTTCTTGTTGAGATTGTGGGTATCTGAGCCCAGTGGCGACTTTAATAAGCGTCATTGTCAAAAATAATACAGAACAAAATAGTACCAGAAATGCTATTAATCAGCTGCATACCTAGTTAGTAGTATTAGAAATATCAGTAGCAGTACCAACCTTCGTCTCCAACACTCTGGTTTGACAGTTACTGAAGTTGGGTATTTACTCGGAATACCTTAAACCCCCATTCGCACAATGTGCTGGGATCAATGGGATACGAGCAGGGGTTCCGGAAAGTCCAAGCTATATATGGATACTGTGCTAGGTATGTAGTTGGGCTATAAACGGCAAACTGCATGACATAAGTGCATGGTAGGACTGGTACATTACTTTACAAACGCCCTATTATCATCCAAATGCTAATCACTTTTTCTCTTCACAGAGATTGCGAGTGCATATTGGGTGCGACTCCTTAAAAAGCACACACAATAAATACTTATAGTATACTATCTACTGGTCTTATCATACAAGATTAATCGAAACTAGCACTCGTAGTAAAGGAACGTACCTATAGCAGCAGTAAATTATTATCTAAGATGACACAGCCTGATGGATAGAGTTGATAGGGCGGAAACCAAGACAAACGCTCTTCTGCTCAGGGACCAAAGCATGTACTTACTCGAAATAGTTTAAACCCAGATTCACACTCCTTATTGAGACAAGGGGCATGAGCCCCCCAGTGTTTACTCAAAACCAGCGTCACTGACAAATTTTAGCCTCAGAGATAGTACTGATTGTGAGACTCAACTACATCGTAGCCAGTTGTAATACGACACAGTAATAGCCGTATCCGCCTCGGCCTCCTTGGGCCTGTCTTCACACCTATTATGGGTGAGTGAGGGTAAATAGTACAGTAGTACCAGCGCAAAAGTCTACTGTCACTGTAAGACTAAATTAGGCGGTGTATTGGCTTGCATTTGACACAGCAGCCCACGCCCGACCCGTGTAGTCTCTTCGAGACTCATGGGCGAAGGTGAAGAGTGCGGAGCCGCTAACTACGTCCTCTACCACTTTAAACTAACCCCTGAGACCGTCACCTCATGTACCAACCTGTTGGTTCAGTTGGCGGACTTCATCGAAACCGATGGTCGAACACACACCTAGATGACCTAAACAGGCAAGATAACGAGCTCGTGGCTCAATGCTTAGGGCATTAGACACTGATCAAAATGTCGCGAGTTTGAGCCTCGAATGGTGCACCACTTGGGTCTAAGTATGATTGGCTGACGACAGCTAATAAGCCACAGGAAGCCACTGCAGTCTCTCATGTCGTTGCCGGCAATACTATCTGCCTAAATAAACACGGGGGGGGCTGACAAGACAGCGGCAACCAGCGCTATGCGGTTCAGCTCAAAAACCCGGTGATATAGCACGTGAATTAGGGTGGAGCCGTAAACATAACAAGGCACAATGAGTAAATAATTCGATTGGTTAAAAACGGTCTACATCGGTTTTTCTTCCTGTGTCATTACTCGTCCCTGTGAAGGAGTACAGTGAGCGGAACATGTTGCATAACATGACCACACATCACCCTCTCACTAAAGCACATAGTTTGGCCAAGGCAAATGCCATGAAAAGGGCAGAATTTATTGACAATGTAGCATTTTTCGACCTCTCATTCAACTGCATACGGTCACGGATAAAGCAAACTGCTCAGAATCGCAAAGATGAGAGTGTCGGAATGAAAACTGGAGGACTTGTAAACAGGGGTTTTTCATGGTAACTCTTCATAGAACCCGGCCCGCTCTTCAATTCTAAAACGTCCACTGTTACTATCTATCCGACATTTGAATGGCTGCTTGAACGTGTTGGCTGAAGGCTAATCGACTTATTTCTTGTTCACTGTCGCGGGCGGTTGTTGGTGCTGCGTTTCGTCACCACGGTGGAGGGCACTGGTAAACCTGTTTCCTTATGCGGTAGATTCGTCGCGGGGCCGCCTTCACTGACGTGTGATCTTGTCCTGTTTTTTGTGCCCGTAATGGTGCAGGACTTTGGAGACCGAAAGAAGGTCTAGGGGTTTGTTGACAGAGTTAACATCAGTATACAATGCCGCGAGCGGGCATCCAAAGCCGGCAATCTGGTCAAGCTCCTCTCCCCGATAATGACAGTAGGTGCTTTGAAAACGGAGGCCCGCCCAGGTTCTCAAAAACGTCAGTATGAGTCGTCCACCGATATGCTTTAAGTCCTAACATTTATATTGCTTTCAAACAAGGCAAAGGCGACGATATACACACAATTTACTGATGTCATGAAATTTCGCGAACTCTTATTGGCTTGCGTGCGGTGAGTGTTTATCAATTAGACAAGACAAATTGAAAGACATCAATCATTTTTTCGCGTATTTTGTCACCTTCGCCTTTTTTTTGTTCAAATTTTGCCCGAAGAAAATGAGTGCTTCAAAGCACGGGGCTGTGGGATAAAATATTCATAGTTCGCCGACCAATATTGACGAGATAGCGTTTCGCACGACATGAGGCTCGTACAGTTTGCGGGGGCTGTTGATTTTTAAGGTATCTTGCGTAGAATACAGATTTAGTTGAATAAACTGCACTGGGTTTGCTGAAAGTGGAGATAGAAGAAGTAACGTTGAAAACAAAAAAGAACAGCAATTGTGAGCGAGTGACCCAATTGGTGGTCGACCGTGTGGAGCAAGTGAAGTGGGTGGGACTGTGAGAGACGGCGAAGTGTGGAAATTAAATTCGGCCATCGCAGATGCCCCATTGAACGCCAACAAGTAGCGTGGACTTTTGTCCGCCTGCCGTGACAGAACGCACTCTGCTGATTTTTAACGGTTTCACTTTAACCGCTTCGATCCCGGGCCGCTGTTTACGCGGCAGAAGACATCACCAGTTCAAAAAAATGAGACGGATGAGGTTGAGTCAAAAAGGGCAACCACTGCCGCAGCCCGGAGATTTCAGAACGCACGATCACGAGATTGATCAGTTGACCGTCACGCGTTGCATCATGCCACCGCGGTAGATCGATTGAGGGACTGTGCTGGTGTGGGACTGCATTGGTTCAGCATACAGCCAGGTCCAACGCCAGACCGAAGGGTTGGGAACACTTGTTATAATTGAGGCAAAGGTTCGCAGGCCAGGTATGTGCATAGATTGAGAAGATCGATCACCGGAATCACAGTTTTATTAGTCTGAGCTTTCGAATTCTTGCGGGAGTCCATCATCAGCGATAAAATCGTCAAAGAAAGCAACCGAAATTTATCGGGGGAAGGGGCCAATTGGCCCAGACTAGAAAAGTCTTGGAAACCTGAATCGGCACGAGACGACATGGATCCGCCAAACCCGCGAGACGGGTTTGTTTTGCAAAAAAGACAATAGCGCGATCACTGGGATAGCGCTTGTATTAGCTTGAGCTTTCGGTCTCGTATAGGAGGCCATCATCAGAAAAAATGAGAGAACAGGCAGCATTGGCGTATTTTTGTAGTCCAGCTACAGTGTAGCATTCGTGATTGGTTGAGTCCACGCCCACGTCGACTAACCGTGGTGGCGTGCGTCCTCGGACATGAGATGGGTCGTGCTTCTTGGTCACGTGAACGGAGGGCAAAATAACAGGACGGTATATTCACATGCCTATTGATGGATTTGGAGCCTGACATGCAGACCTCCAGTAGTTCTGGCTCCGTCTTATTACTGGCACGTGCCATTATCCGCGTACCCATGAAGTTGAATTCGTGGCCCTCTTTCAGAGTGTGTGTAGCCATCTGCGATTGTGGGTCGCCTTTCCGCAGTGTCCGTTTGCGCTCCGTTATTCGCAATCTAAGTTGTCGCCCATTCTGCCCTGTGTAATGGCAAGAACAGTCGCAGCATGACACTTGATAAACGATGCCACACTGCTCACCTATCTCTAGTCGGCCTTTTACTTACATGATCCGCGAACGCAGGGTAGATGTCAGAAGATAAGCAATATCCACGCCATGTTCGGAATTGATACGTCAAGTTGCTTCTGGCATATCCTTTATATACGGTAGAGGTTGACAGAGTGTTGTTGGCTCTGCTCCGTTTGTTCCCCGTGGGCGCGTATGGAGGCAGTGGTTGACGAAGCTGGTCGGGTATCCATTCCTTGCCAGTTTGTCCCGAATATGCTGTAGTTCTAGCACTCGTCCCTCAAGTTCACTGCGATGTGTTTTTTTCCTCTGAAAGCGTGCTCTAATACAGTCGTGTTTATGCGCCATTAGGTGGTTGCTATAGAATGTTAACACCTGGGCTGTGTTAGTAGCCCTTCTATGCACCGGGGTGCTGAGTTCTCCACTGGGTCGGCTGTTCGGCAATATCTTCTTCACTCGTGAGTCGGATGTCGGGGTAGATGCCGTTAAGCTGGTTTTGTAAGTCTACTAGGCTGGTCCATTCGATTATGACGCCCACGTTTATGCATCAGAATGCAGGTTTAAATTGATTGACTGCGACGTTTTAAAAGCTCTTTAAGATCAGTTCTTCGATAAGACTTGATATAAAAGACCCATCGGCGTCTCCTAATTTTATAGAACAGAAAAAGTATTGGCAACTGTAGTCGACACCAGATGACATGAATCCGCCAAATCCGCAAGACAGGGTTCAGTTTGTATGTAGAAGAAAAATTGGGCAAGCCAAACGTCTCTCTGTACCATTCACAAGACAGCACTGGGGTCTAACGCGGTGTCCACTACCTTACTTAAAATAATAAATTGGAGGATGGCTTCGCAGGTACTTGTACTGGTTACGGCTGTGATCATGCCTGATCTAGCCGGCCTCAATGATGTCACGAACGGTACCTCTCCATGCGTGGCTATTGGCGGCAGCGGATCTGGAAACCTCCACCCAGTCCCTTCTCCAGCGACGGAGACCGAAGATAGAAGGTCCAAGAACTGCTTCCATGTCTTGACGGACGGTGTCGAGCCAAGTCTTCAGTTGCCCCCCTCTTCGACGTTTCCAGGTGGGCTGCGGTGCCGGGTCGAGGGCAGCATAGGTAAGCTCGTGCGGCGGACGACGGAGAACGTGTCCAAACCACTTCAGTCGCCTTTCTTGAATGGCCTGAGATATCCTCGTGATACGATCGCAGCGGATGCGGACTGTCTCATTTGAGATGAAGTCGCTATACTTAACTCGCAGGATCGTCCTTAGGCACCGGTGGTCAAAGACCTCTAGTCTTCGCTCATCGTCAGCGCGCACAGCCCAGCATTCACATCCATAGAGCAGGACTGACCAGATGGATGCACGGTACGCACGAATCTTCGTGGCGATGGAGATTTCACGTCGGATCCATAGGCGCTTTCGAAGGGTTGAGAAAACCCAACGAGCAGCACCGATACGGGAGACAATGCCGTCCTTGCTCTGCCCATTTGGTAGCAGTCTCGCCCCGAGGTATTTAAAGCTGTCTACTGCTTCAAGTTGATGGCTATTAATCCCCAGGGGTGCCTTTTCCTGGTCAGGGACGCAGCTCGAGAACAACTTCGTCTTTCCGGAATTTATGGACATGCCTACCGACATAGCGATCTCATTTAACCGCGACACTACCTACTGTAGACCACCAAAACTTGAGACTAACAGCGCAATATCATCGACGTAGTCGAGATCAGTTAGTCGGCGTCCCGGTGCAAGATCAAAAACCATCCTCTTCATGTAGGGCTTTGCCGAGAATCTAGTCAATGACGTAGTTAAACAGAATGGGCGAAAGGACGTAGCCCTGACGGACACCAGACCGGATATCGAACGACTGAGAGAGATTGTTGTGGACCAGGCCTCGTGCGGTGGTAGACCGATAGTAGGCCTTAGTCATGGCAATGAGTTTGGTCGGCACTCCATCCAGTTTCATTATTCGCTACAGGGACTCACGATGGATGGAATCGAATGCGGCGGCAAAATCGACGAAACAAACGGCCGTCGTTTGCTGGTAGCTATGGCGGAATTCTTGAGTGCGCCTCAGTGTGAATATCTGATCAGCACATCCACGCCCAGCGCGGAATCCGGCTTGGATGGGTCGTGTCCTGGAGTCATGTACAGACTGGAAGCGCCTGAGAAGAACAATAGCGAAGATTTTCGCAGCAAAATCGATAAGACTTATGCCATGGTAGTTCTCGGATCTAGACTTTTCTCGCTTCTTGTGGACAGGTACAAGGATACCTATGCCCAGTCATCAGGAACGGCCTCTTCTCGCCACGCCTGTACAATCACCTCATGGAGCTGAGGAGCCAATAAAACAAGCGTATACACTAGGATTTATTTGTACCAACAAACTTTGAGACGGCTCTTCAATGAACTTGCTGTCGGGTATTGATTCTGAGCAAATTCAAAATGTTATGTACCCCATTTGTTATCGGTCTTATGCAAAAACGGGTCGCAGTTGAAAAGCCGTCTCGAAATTTGCATGTACAAATAATAAATTCGGCAAAAATCTTGGGAGGGTGGTATGATTTTAGACGTGAAGCCACTTCGCCACATTGCGGGATGAAAGCCGTTGTGCTTTGACACTAAATACTAAATCGATTGAAGCCTAGGCCCCCAATGAGAACTCAGTTGATCTGGCACCGAAATACAGAGCCCTACGCAGTCACCTTCGAACTGGCGTCACTGGTATTCGATTGGCCCCTGTCTCTCTATAATTGCTGATTGTTTTTTGTTCCCACTTTTATCTCTGACGATAGACTTCCGTGAGAGTTCGAGAGGTTATAGAAACTAAAGCCACAACTCCGAAAAGCGACTAGCCTTTTTTATATACATCGATTTATTTCTTCCAAGATTACCTTAAATTATCGCATGGCCTTATCCGTGAGCTGGAACGCATGTGAGTGAAGGGAGTATACGTTTTGTCCAGAAGCGTACAAACGGAGGACACGGCCACGTTTTCGTGTTTTTGCGCTGTCTAGGTACAAAATCTTAGGCTAGGGAGTACTCCATGAGGCTGAACATATGGCATGAAATCAACTTAACAACTATAGACTTTAGATTGTACTTCCGGCAAAAACAAGGGAGGCCGGCTTACTAGCTGTCGTCAGCTAGTGATACCCAGCCCCGAGTGCTGCGACGCGCACGGCTCGAACACGCGACCGTTTGATCAGTCTAACGCCTTAACCGCGGAGGCAGGAGCTCCTTGCCTTGCCGGTTTAGGTCGGGAGCTATTGACCCTCGTTGATGAACGTTCACTGACCGCTAACAGAACCAAATGAGGCCCAATGCCGAGCGGGACAAGTGAGTTTCGTTAGCGGTCGGTCAACGTTCATTAAAGAGTGTCACTATAGACTCTGGTAAAATCGACTTTGAGGGGAAAATGTCTAAATTCTGCTTTTGAGTATTCATCAGAACGGCTGTATGAGGGCAGCAGCAGTAAATGGCCGCATGGAAAAGTTGGTGCGGTGGCAAGGTGACTTTGAAAGCCAGCAGAGAGAGGTGTCTGTATAACTCCGTCTGGCGGTGCAGAAAGGACAACTTACGAAACCCATGACAAACATTCCAAAAAATCCCTCCATACCGACCACGTGCAGGGCGTGAAAACCGTGTTTCTTCAGAAATACTTCCTCCACAATCATCTGCGCGGCCGTTGCAAGGCTACCCAAGAGGACAAGAAGCAGTCCTGAAAAAAGAAAGAAAACGAGGACAGTTTAATGGTGGCAGTCAGGCAAGGACAAGGCCAGCCCGTCCCATTGCTGGGCTTCGCCCAGAGGCGGATCATTCAGTGCGCTGGCTTTACGCCAGTGACAACAGCCATCCTAGACAGTAACTGTGGGTTTTGTACACAATAAACTCTCCTCCGGGTGGCTTTCAGTGCAACTACAGAGGGCGTAATTCGACAGTGACACAGCTAGAAGTCACAATTACAACATTGGAAACGCAGATGAGATTGTTCCTCGGACATTAAAATAATTGGTGACGCATACTTCCACCACGTGTATTTCCGTTACAATAATTGACGGACATAACTGTTTGTTGCTCCGATGATCACTTCAGCAAAATGGCAATCAATGTTTCTCAGTTTTTTACCGTTTAAACAGACTTCCGATGATTAAATCATACAAAAGGACTATGAATCTTTTTCTGTTTGCCTCCGTAGGCGCCCACGGGGAACAATCGAAAGGGGACCACCAACGCTCTGGCACCCTCTACCGTACATTTAAAAAAATGTGTCAGAGGCAACCGAACGTATCGCTACAGAGCTCGGCGTGGGTACTGCTCATCATCCGACAGCTACTACGCGTTCACGTGTCATGCATATAAAAGACTCACTGAAGGTATGTGAGCAGTCTGGCGTCGTTTATCAGGTGCCATGTCACGACTGTTCTTGCCACTATAAAGGGCAGACCAGGCGACGATATAGCTCGCGAATAACGGAGCACAAACGGGCAGTGCGGAGAGGCGACCCACTGTCTCAGATCGCTATCCAGGCTCTGGAAGAAGGCCACAAATTCAACTTCTCGGGCGCACGGATAATGGCACGCGCTACTAATAAGACGGGGCGAGGACAACTGGAGGCCTGGATATCAGACCCCAACTCCATAAACAGGCCGGTGGATCTACCGCCCTGTTATTTTGCCATCCGCGCTCGCGGTTCGGTTCCTGTCCAAGCGAGCATGCTGCTACATCAAGGACGCAACACATGACGCCAAGGTCGCACACCATGACTCCAAGGACGTGCGCAGGGGAGACAGGATAAGATGGCGTGAGCATAGACCAATAAAAAGTTCCACCCCATCCTTATTTACGCGTAGCCAACGTTTGCTGCTTTCTCCATTTCTCTGACTACGGCCTCTCGTGTAAAGCCAAAAGCTCAGAACAATAAGACTGCCGTTCCAGAGATCACGTCTTCTTCTTCTCTACAACGGTTTGTTACAACAGACCTTCGATGATCACATCGAGCGGAAAGGCTACGAATGTTTCTCAGTTTGCTACCGTTATAACAGGCTTCCGATGATCATATCAGGCTAAAAGGCTACGAATGGTACTGGAGGATTTCGCCGGCTCACGAGCATTCAATTTAAAGGAATACGTTACGCTACTCAAAGGAGGGAATCGTTAGAAGTCTAGCCTAACCAAATACCAGCAACCTTGCAGGAGCTCCTGAGGCGTCGTGCCGGTGGCCGGCTGCCACAATGATTCCTTTGGCAATGCGGACTGCCTCTAAGGTTATATTCTTCCACTGATAACTGAGCACACGCGATGACCTTAAACCTCTGGACAGGACACAGACGCACGCGAGTCCACGCGCGTGCCCAACTAGTCGCATTTCCTCAAGGGCCACCTAGATGCTTCAAACGGTGGCTGACCTTATTCCAACGCACCCAATCATGCCACAAGCGAACGCGCTTGACAATCACTTAAAAGCAACTGCCCGGTCACATACAGTGAGTTGCAACACGGACAAGGCCAGTCCATTCCATTGCCGGGCTTTGCCCCGAGGCAGGGACATTCAGTGCGCTAGATTTAAGCCAGCGGCAACTGTCACCCGAAACCGCAACCTCGGGTTTTGTACACAATAAACTTGTTGTAACGGAAGCCCAGGCCGAGATATCACCACCCAATAACGCCTTGTGTGTGTCCCCAAAGGAAGAACACGACGAGAAGTGTGCAACGGCAGAAGTCTTTTTGTATGAGTGGTAAAACGTATTTTAGGAAAAAAACCCGCGTAAACGATGTCCCTTGAGCCAGTCAGATTCTCTCCTGAAATAGTGGCTGGTATTATTGCCTGTTGACTCAATGGATGACTGTAGTTTGAATTCTGGATTATCAATTGATTGACGGCTTGTGTACGTTCGCCCGTGTAGGCCGGTCGATAGCCTGCTTGGAGTGCGGCTATGGTTTGCAAGCTACTGCTTGCTTAGGCTGTTGTTAGGCCGTCCTACCAAAACTTTCGTCTAGGTGGCTTCCAGTTTTTTCGCCCTTCCTACTGTGTACCTCGTCGGGGATCCAACAGGGCGTAATTCAACCGTGGCACTGCTAGACGCCACTGTTACAACATTTAATAGAAGGCTCTCAGAAAACCAGGATCCAAAATAGGCACAAATGTACTGCTAATGTGGATATTCAGGACACATGGATAGTCAGAGGAAGCAGAGGAGGGCTAGCTTGAAAATAAGTTTTGGCCAGTACCAGGCGATATAATGCCACTTTTTCAGACGGGCAGCTCACGGGAAAATTGAAGAGTGCCCAGCAAAAATGTTAAAATGTGCTGCCGGAAGTTGCAGAATTTTGCCTACATCCAATGCAAGGAACTAGGAAAATAACCCCAAAAATCGTTTAGTCCATCGTTGTTGCCGGAAGTAATTGGCTCAATTCACGACCACAGTCGTCTGGTCCGAAGTAAAAGACTAAATTTTGCTAACTACTGGCTTGATCGCTGGATTAAGGAGTCATAGGAATTCGAGCGGCTACTTATTCGTTTATGATAAGGTTGAAATTGGATAATGAACTTTGTCTTCAATGTGGAAAAATTCGGGGTTTCCGATTCCGTTTACTCAACAAATGTTCGAAAGGACCTTTTTAAACTTGAAGATGTAAGTGCTGATGTCTGGATGAAATAAAAACAGTCACATAGCCAGATGGGATTCGACAAACACATTTTTCGAAGGAGACGGCGGACTAAATAACTTTTAGCATGAAATACGTACGACCTAAGAAGTCGGTGGAAGGTCGACGGATTTTTTTTCATTGAAGGCAGCGTAGCAATAAATATTGAGGGCATCAGTTGCACTGCTATCGAGGAGAGAAAGGGAACATGCGTTCGGATTCGTTCATTAAGGTTTTTGAAATCTCTTTAACTACTAAACCTCCTTATACAGTACGCGCCAGAATTCGTGCAACATGCCGACATATGCGAAAGATTGATACTCTTTCGCTAATCGGCATTGAATCAGGTTGTTGTACTGATTATCGTGTAACCTATTTTCAAGTCATTTCAGTCATGATAGTATGCAGGCATTTTAACGAGCTTCATTCTGGCCACTAACAAAACGTGTGTACTGAAAAAGTCATTGCTTAAATAGTATGATTTTTTATGATTTTGACTGCCTTTATTAATTCAAATATATTTTACGGAAAACATGCACGGAAAAATTATTTCTTGTACTCGTTTGGTAGCAAATTACATCTTTAAATTTTACACTTAAAGAAAGGTTAGCTTTTGGTTTTAGAAAAAGGTCTAATCATGAGCTTTTTACGATTGTGAGATGTTTATTCATAATGCATCCTATCAGTCAATTGATTACTGCTGCCTGTACTACATAAAGCATGCTCCACAGCTATTACAATAGTTTATGAGAATTGTTACTTTTTCTTCAAGCTTTAGGCGAAAACGTACTTTTCCTTAAACAGGATGTACATAGTGTGCAGTCTGTTAACCTGGAATTCTAGTGTAGCATTCAGTAGGTTTCAAAATTATTCGGCAATTAAAAAACTTTTTTTTCGAACCGAAGGGCATCCTTTCTTTAAAAATAAAATGTAACAAACGCCTAATTTGCTACCAAACGAGTACAAGAAGTATTTTTTGCATGTTTTACATAAAATATATTTGAAGTTATAAAGGCAGTCAAAATAAATGATAAAAACGCATGCTATTTAAGTAGTTACTTTTTACAGTACATACATTTTGCTAGTGGTCAGGACAAAGCTCGTTAAAAAGCCAGCATCCTATCATGACTGAAATGACTTCAGAATATACTACAAGATAATCTGTATCACAACCTGTGTCGATGAAAATTACCGAAAAAGTATCAATCGTTCCCATATGCCAGCATGTTGCACGAATTCTGGCGCGTACTGTACAATCAGAGAAGGTAATTCGAGGACTTCCGTTAGGGACCAAAAGCAAGCAATTTTAGTGAGACAGATGAGAGGAAAAACTAGCTCAAATGAGGAGAAGCATACCCAGCGCTGTCTTAGCAGGCGATGTGATAAGGGACGCCGTGGACGGCTTAAAAACGGAAGCAACACCAACCAGACAAAGACCGACGACCGTTACCATCATGCCGGTCCAGTGGAAGCCCCAGAGTCGCCGTCGCAAGAAGATTGTCTATTTGGAATTAACGGCGAAATATTCAAATGGTGAAAAAGAAATGGAAAGAAGATGAGCATGATGCAAGTAAAGAAGGCGACAACGAATACAGGATGCTCAGCATTCTTAAGAAGTAACATACTAGGAAAGAAGACTACACAAATTATAAACTAATTTAAAAATTAAGTAACAGTAATTTATAATCAGGTTGATAGCGGCAGCCTCGAGAAGCTTTTTACAGGAAAACGCTTAAGTAATCGTTCCTCATATTCGTTGCTTCAAACGCTCTCCAGTACAGTTGCAATATGCAACCATGTAGTGTTCCATCGTCTCCGCTCAACTCAATTATCACTGGCTTTGACTCGCACTTGATTCGATTAGCTCCTGTTTTTGAATGAAGCGGATTCACGGATAGCGGAGGCCAATTGGCGGCGGTCGGGGGCGAAAACCTCGCAAGCCGTAAAAGGATACGAGGCCCATGCGTTCGACGTTTGACTTGACAGTGTTGAGCCACGTGTTCAGCTGACCGCCATGTCGGTATTTTTCGTTTAAACTACGAGAGGGATTCACAACAATGTTACAGAGGTCTGTCTATGGCTTGCACAGAACATGTATAAACCATTGCAATCGGCGGTACTGGATATATGAGGCAAGACCTGGTAGTTATAAAACCTCTCATATAGCTCAACATTGGAAAGTCGATCCTGCTTGGAGACTCTTAAGATGCGTCCAAGACACCAACGGTGAAAGAATTCGAGCGAGAGAATGTCTGTCTTTCTAACTGGCAACGTTTCAGTGGCTTTGAAACACTTGAATGAATTCCATCTCGCAGACGACGAATTGCACCGAGCAAGCCAATGTTTTTACGAAAAATCAGCACTGAAAGTAAATTTTAAGTCAAAAGAAGATCGCGTACATAGCCAGAAATGTCCACCCGATCTTCTGTCTCTAATGATAGCAATTGCACGTTTATGGTGCATTCACAGCTTTCGAATAATAATTTAGCCACTGTATAGTCGATATTGTTGATCAATAAATTGTTGACAATGTAATTTGACGCTTCGTCCGCTGTTTTTCGCGCAAAAGCAATCTCTACAGTCGTGCTCTAAAAGTAAACCCTAACGGTAGGATGGCTGTCTATCATAAAAGAGACGCGGATGGTCAAAAGATCCAGTTAGCATAAGGATAACTATAAAATATTTTTAAATTTAATTTGACAACAAAAATTTCAGGCTTAATTTAAACAGCAAAAGTACGCCTCCTTGAAACGCAAAAATGCAGCCAAGAAACTACATAAAAATTTAGTTCAAGTGTAACCGTCACTACATATGTAGTGATGATTAATATTAATCATCGTACTCTCGCCTCCCGGAGCTAGGTTTTCGTCAGATTGAATTGCAATTTCAACGTATGTTATGAAGAAGAAATCGTTTGACCAACGAAAAACGAAATGCATATGTATACCGTGGACTACGGGTACATTTATAGATTCCACACTTAATAGAGGTATTAGAAAACAACGCCTGGTTACCGAAAGAATCCCAACAAAAACGATGATCGAACCACGAAGCATTTGCCAAACGGATGCATCAATATATACCAAGCCGATGCCTAAAGAAGTTATTGGTAAATGCAAAAGTGGTCACCTTGCAGAGTCGATCCCGTGACGTCAAACATGGCAGGCAGAAGAAAGACCCAACTAAAGATACTAACGCAAATTAGGTGAAAAAAATTAATTACGGTTTTGAAAACTCCGAACTTTGCCAACCTTCGGCATCAAAACCACCTTCGTTTGTAGTGAATTTTTTCTTCATCACTTTCTTCATGATAAGATAGAAAAATAGGCACAAAATTTCGCCAACGAACATCAGGTACGTCTGGAACCAAGGTTTGTCAAATACGTGCACGGTTTTAGTAGCATTTGCCGAGTAATTGAAATACCCTGGGGCGCTGAATATTTTTTGTGTAAAATAATGTGGAGAGTACCTGCAATCAAATTGAACTTTCTTGGCAATTGTATTAATTGTGCCCGTTGCTAACATTCCAGACACATAAACAGATTTCATTAGAAACGTGGCCATGACAGGCGTTAAGAGAGGCGAGAAACACCAAAAAGGTAGAACCGCCGACTGATTCAAATCACCCAGCTAGTATATAAGACAAGTTTAACAAATAATAAGTAATTGGCATGGACAAAATTGGTTATCATGTCGTTATTCAGAGGCTTAATCTAGATAACAGCGTCCGTTTATTGTTTGCAATTTATTATTTGGAAGAAGCCGTGTCTCTTAACCAGCAGCTCAACCAAGTAATAATCGCCAAAATGAAACCCTGTTTCAACTACGTAATTCCTTTGATTTAACAGCGAAAAACTCGGTTGACTCGAAAAGATTCGAACCCAAAAAAGCAAGTGGGAGGCTTTAGTTGAGCCAACCTCAAATTACCTGGCCTATGATGGCCCATCGCAAGTCTTCACGTTAGACACAATTTTACTGCAGCGCATCGAATCGTCCCACTCTCATGCAGTTAGCCGACTGCCCGTGCAGGACTCCTTATTGTTTACCCCAGCATTATTTAGACGGCAACCAGACACAAGTAATCAATAGAAAAGTTTTTCTGACGTCCAAAGTTCCTCTTCGTCCATTAATACACTTAACGCACACCGTGATGCATATAATGAGAACGGCAGTTTGCAGCTGGTTCACACACATCTCCATTATTCTATATTTGTATTATGTTTATTGTTAAGGTTTTACTCTTTAACGATTTTCGGATATGAATAGGGGGCTCAATGGCGAAAGCTTTCTTCAATTAATAATCTGACTTAGGATGAGTTATTCACTTTTGTATAACTCGATAGCCCAAACCTTTTTTTCCATTGGTTCGATGTATTCTACGTTCATTGCATGAAAATTCTCTCTGGGGCAGTCAGCTCAGTCTATCAGATTTGGTGTATTCGATGCGTTGCAATGGCCTGTGTGGGTGGCTTCCCGCAAGTGTGATTATACTCACAGCGCCCGTGGGTAGCCTTTGCTCATATGGCTACAGTTTTGGCTGTAGCAAAGTCTTCTTCATGTTTTCATGGGTAAGAATCAATGCATTCATTTTGTATGCAAGGCCTGGAGGGCCTCGTCCGCAAATTACACCGAGGCCGCCAAGTTTTTTATAACTGGATCTAAGCAATTTTTTGAATCTGCCAAACTTCCCTATTAAGTACGTCATTAGTTACAACGCTAAGACCAGACTCACGTGGCTCACCGATTTTTGCCGCTGTACGATCTAGTTCTTTTATTTGAAGGGCTCCGTACAATTTTTATGCAAAAATCACGCTTACCGTTCCGTAAAGAGTTGCTGATTGACAAAATTTGCGCGCTAAATGAACTAGAAATATCAGATGTGGTAGCAACTATGAAATTTATCGCAAAATATTACAGCATAGCTAAGAACTAGGTGTAGGAAAGGCTAAGTGAATAAAAGCCTCTGAAAGTTTCTAAAACGAATCAAACGATATAAACTCTTCCCATATTTCAAATTCTTAAGCAATGGTAATATAAATGCAAAGATAACATTGCAAGACGAATATCCACTTGGTCGACAAATTCACTCAGAAAAATACCTTTATATTTGTACTGACGAGTAATATACCATTATGGAGGCTTATTGAAGCAAATGGCTGACCAATGAAATAGAACAAAACATGATGAAAATTAATTGTTAGAGGCTCTCCAGATTCTTCGAACACAGATTTGTAGGTGTGCATCAGAGATTTCTAGCTAAGCGAACCAAGTTCTATCATGCAGTTGAGTGAAATGATTTTTCTGAACGAGCAGGCGTGTTGAGAACAGCACTGAAAACAGTAGATAGCTCAGTACAGATTCGAATTTAACCGATGGCTTTCTTGATGGCCATGGGTTATACGGTACATACAGAGTAGTTTCATGGCTGAAGAACATCACACCGACGACACTGAAGGCCCTTAGCAACTAAAGTAAGGGTAAACTAACGATTGTACTTTTTGGTCTGAATCGAGGTTATGCATTTGGTTTAAGTCGCACGAATTTCCTTCATCTCTTGTAGCAGCCAAGACTGTCTTGAAAACTGAGGCGAATTTTTCCCATAGTGTTGGCGTCAGGATTGCAGGCAACAAATTATACTTGGCGACGACCGGCCAAGGTGACTGCACCCTATGACAAACACGGTTAAGTGGCGAATCAAGAAGACAGATTTTCTTGATAAATAAATGGTATATTTCAAGTCCAAGGGGTCCTTTCATTACAAACTTGTTACTGTCGTAAAAAGAAAAAATACAAGGTTGGTAATCACAGCTGCGCGTAATCAACTGTACAAAAAGAGGAAGAAAAACTATGTTACGCGTAGTAAGACAGCAATTCAGATCTAAATGACAGCGAACTCTCTGATAAAATAGTCACAAGGCAGCAAAAAAGTCTTACATCGCTGGCAGAGTTCAGCGAGCCACCGATTTCCAAACAAAACGTAAGCGAAAAAACTGCTTAGCTTGATATTTTATGGTGCAGTTAGATGGGATCATGGTGTTGAGGTTTCTGAACGCTCATTGTCGCGGAAAAGGTCATATAGCATCATGGCGGTGAGATAAGAAGGAGTCTTCGGGGACAACAGGGTCAAAAAAACCGGAGACAGTAGAAGTCAAGGCCACATCACCGAGATACAACCCACCAGACTGCAGAGTCAATCGACAAATAAACCTTATTATTATTATTATTTAACGTAAGAATATGCGATGACCATCAACCGCGACCTCGAAAACCACTCACAGGGTTGCAAAATGGAGAACAGTTTGCAAAATTTGGAAATGGTGCTTTAATCAGACTGCATAGTCTACCGACAAGTTGGTGACAACGAAGTAACCCGTGATGATCATCAATAGTGCCCTCGAAGTGTAATTATCTGGTGAAATTATCTTGGAGGAGTTACGCGTGGCGTGAGGTCCGTTTATCGGAGTAAGAGAGTTAATTTGTGGG
>JAYGXS010000004.1:1405958-1452540 GCA_036362985.1 Ligula intestinalis | reverse complement strand
ATGGAATTGTTACAGTACATTAATAGGAGCATCAAGGAAATTTTGTGCCAATAAGCCTTCAAATATACCCCCGTACAATAGCATGGTACTTCCGCTGATAATCCTAATGACATAACCATTGCCAATATTAAGCATAGGAATGCTACTAATTTTGCTATTAATGCCCCTGTGGATCAATCAGTATCACTACTAGTGTTGCTACTATAAATGTAAGTCTTGGCATTGCTCATTATGTGTTGACCCTTATTATCAGTGCTGGCAGAGCGGATACTGTACTACACCTCTTTTTGTTACTCCCGCTGCCAGTTCAATTACGACTACTCATGTTAATAACACCTTAAGGATGAATCCACGACGGAATCCGCAACGTCAGGGGTGTATAATTCTTGTCCCATTGATCACGGTCGCTTCTTCTCAACTGCTATTTATATAATTAATGAAACTCATGTAGGCTTAACATCGCTGATGTCAAGCCTGCATTTGTACATTTGTATTATTTGCTATTGTTATGGTGGAACTATTTTGCGATTTTTGGTTATGAATAGGGAGCTCAAGGGTGAAAGCCTTCTTCCCTTAATACAGTGACTTAAAGTGACTTCACTACCAACACATCTGCCAATATTACTAATGTAACTGGTAATTGAAATACCGTCACTACAATTCTCAGTCCTAAAGCAACGCTGTTACTACCTGTCTACCTATGGTTTCTGCTATTGTTTCCACTACGGCTACTCGTCATAATGACGCCATAAGTGTATTTCACACAAAGTTTAAATCAGTATTACTATAAATACTGCTGCTGACTTTGAACTCACTATCCATCCACCTTCACGACAGAACTTGAAGATAAACCAGACTGGGATGCAGACGATGGGGCAAACGCTGATCAGCCAGCCCAAGACTTGTGCCCACTGCGGGTAAACGTATCCGTCCAGCTCAAAAGGTTTCTCTTTGATAATTTTGAAGATTATCAGTCCAGTAACTGTGACCGGAGTGACAGCTAGCCAAGTGATGCGCCAGTACCAGTTAGGCCGAACAGTCGTCATCAATTCGATGTCCCGCCTGAATTGGTTGAGACCTGTAATTTTCAAACAAAAACAAAGGCAGTTTATGCTCAAAAACCTACCTGAAATAGAGATTCAAATATTACAAGAGCACATAGTTCCAAGAGCACGTTTACTTCGTTGGGGAAGTTTGTGTATCACAAAAATGTACAATCTATGTGTCAACGTTAGTAGCAAGGTATCATTAATTTTTTTACCAAGTTTTGCGAAAAAGGGACTCACCATAAACATAGCAAATGACTAAGACCTCAGCAAGACAGATGAAAAGCAGGGGATAACCCGCCAGAGCCATATCGACGAGATTGAACAGGTACACCCCACCATTGCAGACCATTGGAAGGGCAACCAAGAAGTTGAAACTACAGAGGCAGACCCTAAAGGATGTCCATGTATAAAAAGCAACTGGTTATATCACCCCAGAATTTTCAGGCTGAGTTAATTACATATAGCAAGAGAGATACCCGCAACTCTCATTTTTGTGACTAAAATTAGTCACTACATCGATTGCGATGCTGTCTGATCTGGGGGCACAACTAAGCTAAACATCCATGAAGGTTCACTGAGCAAGTCCATCTCCATTTCCAATAGTTTATTGATCCCAGTCCGCAGAATGACGTCATAATTACAGATAAGTCAGCGTATTTAGCATCCAGAATCAAAACTCTCTGCTCTCCCCGTGGCCAACTGAATAAAAATTCACCTTGGATCGGTTTACGAATATCGAACATAACTGTACTATATTCCATACTCCTGCCTTGCAGTCAACTTTACACATGAAAAAATTACGTCAAAATGGCAACAGTTCCTGCCTAACTTTGCAAGTCTCCCAAATGCTCCTTTTCGTATCTTTATCCTGCTGTTATCTAGCAGTGGATCAGCGTAAAATAATGCATACGTCTTAAAAGTGAAGTCCCAGGAATGTACTGGAAGCGTGGGTCGCCCGGTTGACTTATGCCTAGACTTTTCGTGAACAATCTTTATTATTATTGAACGCCTCCATGCTAGTCACCTCCCCTAGCCGGATAAGCTTTCTGAGGTAGAAAAAGGAACAGTTCTCTGATCATATTATATCTCGGTTTTCCTAAGTTGTCATAGGAGCCAACAGGAAACGTGGAATATGCCTGTAACTCACAGAGATATCCTTTTGCTGTGTACGGTTCGTGGCTGTCTACCCAGAACGTTATTTGTCAAAAGAACCGTAAACGAAAGGCAAGGAGGCAAGGACGAACGCCCATGTTCTTGCAATCAACAAGACTCGAAATGTGGACTATTACTGATATTCCTGTCATCGTTACACCTTTAAATGCACCTCTTATAGCTAGAACTCAGCACATGGTGGCTTTGTCCAGAAAAAATATAATTTAACTTACAAACAAACCTCTGAACATGTACATTCTACGGTAAGTTCACTAGAAATACTCCAGAGAGGAACACTGTTCTGCGTCAAGTTTTTAAGCTCAATAATGTTGGATGGTATCGACCTTGCCTGAGTACGAGGAAACATATTTGTTACTGCCTTCTCACAGACCTTCTACGTCTACTTAAACAACGCAAACAGATGATGTAGCAACCCAAATGACCCTTTCTCCTGCGCCTTTTTCTCAGTTGACTGCACGATCACTCCCCAGGCCTGATGGGAAGCCCCTCTTGCCCAGCCGCGTTGGGTCCCGTCTGCGCCCACGAACTAGTGCCATCTCACGCGCGTGTACCACTGTCAACGGGCATCCGTGGGCCCTCATGTGCACCCGACTCGGGACATGGACAAACAAATCACGTGTTCAACACTACGGTAGTTGTCGTGACTAGTTCGCGTCGAAGTGAACTCTGCCGAAGCTCACAGTCGTTGTTCTCGACGCCTGTGAGCAGCCAAACACAGATGCCGCAAAGCTGCCCCCGGGCCCGGCAACGAATAACACGCATGCACACGTCACCGGCGCAGACTGTCTGGCCAAAAACCTACAAGGCCGACCCAGCCAATGACTGCTCACGCTGGCCGTTGGCAATCCTGCTGCTATATCCTCACTTAGGCCCCGACTGGCTTCCTGGCTTGTCGTGCGCTCCGAAGTCAAACTTCTCTCTGTGTATTCTCCGTTTCTCTGTATCCAGGAAACTACACCACCTATTCTGTACTCCAGCGACTTCTTCTCTCCTAAGCAGCCATAGTCTGAAAATCAGTCACAAGTGCTAAACTTACTTACCCCCTGCGATATAGTCACCTACCCACGATGGCAGAGACATGTTGGACTCGCGTAGGCAAAACAGGGCTGCGATCGCGCTTGCGGAAACAGTCAAATAATGCCAAGCTGTAAAGGAAAAATCAGCTCTCACAGCTCGTTGAATTTTCATCTCAAATGAGACAAACGTTTGACTGCGTATGTTGCGGAGTTAAATTTTGTCTAATAGCCTCGACCGCGACGCAGCCCAAATGTATGCTTGTGCCCAGAAGGCAAGTTAGGGGTTATCACCTATCTTGTGGGGGATGGAAGATCTAACAGTGCGAATTACCCTAACCATGACCTGCGCTCCACAGTGATGTTCTCAATAGTCTGCGTTCAATATTTAACGCTTGCGTGACGACAGATCAATTTCGGCGGTCATAAAGGTAAGCTGTGCAGGATGTGACGAGCCTACCGATAATTCGATGAGATAATTAGATGAGACGGCAAAAGTATGGTTTTGGGCACACTGAAACAAGCCGAAATCCCTGCATTCTGTGATACGGGATCGGTGGTGGTAGGGTTAAATGGGTGGGGCATATCAGAAGCAGAATAACTAACTAAAAAGTAGAACGTGTAAAAGTAGAAAATAGTAGGAATAGTTAATCAAGTAACCTAATGTTTGACGTGCGATAGTTAAAATGAGGAATGCACCTAACAGGAAACAAGAACCGTCCAATAGTTCCCTCGAATTGGATTCAATCGCATATCGACTCAGTACCAAAATCTGCATCAGTTTATTGAGTTGTATAGGATTAAAGAGCTAAAAGTAAAACCACACCAGATAGGCTTTGTCGCCATTTTTTGAAAACTCACAACAGTTTCCCTTGCATTTGGACAGATATTGCGGTAAGTTAAACCAAACAAAACTACATTTTGCCAAACAATAAAATCAAAATATGCTAAACCTAAACTAAGAAATACAGAAATCTGAAACGAAACTAAAACCGATAAAACTAAAAGAAACCCCATGGCATAAGGATTTCGGTGTGGGGGGTGGCCTGTGAATGAACTGTGCCGTATAATTGTAGAGAGAAAACCATGCTTACTAATAGGAAGTAAGTAGGCAGTATAAGTATACAATAAGTAAGCATAGTGAGCCCGAAACCAGCCTGTAACCGACGTGGCAACAAAAACTCTGACGTCGAGTACTACCACGGCACAATTGTAATCAGTTCGAGGGGTTGATCTGATAAAGACACTGACAAAAAAATCGCCTTATTTATTTTTCCTTGAGAGCTTAATAAATTTCCCAAATTGCATCCTCTCTCCAGTGATCTTGGAAAACGACCGTCAGGCATAAAGCAGGCGCCTACCAATCGATGATACCCTAAGGCCCATTCCCTGTTCAATACGTTTACAAAAAATTCTTGAAAATGTTAAAAGAGGCTCACCACAGGGCCGCCCGATGGAAAATGTCTCGCACCGCAAGTTTCGTACGGAATTCGTGGTGGAAGGTTTAATGCAGGATTAATGCTCTTTTTTATGCGCGATAGGTGCACAATAGAAAATGGAGTCAATCCATTCTAAGAAAAGGCTGTGAGAATGTAAAAAGACTTAAAAGAAAGCCTTAAGAGCAAAGGAATTGTTAGAACAAATCCCATTGGCTGACATAATCAAACAAGTGTTTGGTTAAGCGGAAATTTCACCTCCTGAAAATTGCTTGTTGATTTTTAGGTGACTCCAGCTTTCTAAATGACTCCGAGAAAGGACCACCGGGAATTTAGGAGATTCCTATAAATCGTCAGTCATACAAACTCAGTCTAAATTGCTCCAGTTTCATTGGCTACTAACCATCGACAGCATTCCATTTTGGCCCCTGAGTTGTCGGGGCCTTACGTAAACTGATGCTTCTTCGCGAGATTGTATCTTATGCACATTGACGAATTATACACAAATAAAATTATAACATTCGGAACGGCTATTGTATTATAAACCTACTCTACTCATCTATCCTGTTTTCCTAAGCAGTTTGTTTTCTACTGCACGCTTTTTGAAAATACGGGCACGTTGAACTTTGCTTCCATTTTCGTTGTGGGATTTTTGAACTGCCTTTTTTCAAGTTCACCCTCAATTGCAAAGCATCGCCAACTTTTGCCATTGCAAATTACGAATTTGCCATTATTATAAATTTGGGCATTTATCCGCCCAAATTGTAAATTTGCTTTGCCTTTTATGCTAAAATAATTTTGTATAGGTGATACTATCCTAGCACTAACAAATATAAATTCCAGAGTGTCTGGTTAGGCGGAAATTCGACCTCCTGAAAATGAGCAAGTTGATTTTTCATTATTAATGCATTTCTTCAGGCGGCTCCACCATGAGTCGTCAGCAAAGAGATCGGCAAAAGTAGCTTATGTAGGCCCACTCATAGATCCTGAGTCCCAGCATTTTGCCCTGCAAAAACGGTGGTTATAACGTTTTAGGGAGTTGGGAAATAGTATAGGCAGCGAAGGAATTTTTTAGTAGTATGTGTAAATTGAAAAAATGCAGTCGAAGTTGCTTCCCGCGGCCGCTAAAGTAAGTTGTTCCGCAGGAAAAATTGAAGGTGTGTGCGGCGCTTCGCGCTGCGGACTATATTAACCTAACTCCAGAACGGTAAGTTGGACCTTAGGTAAATTGAAGTAGACGACATCCTAACCAACATTTCAATTTTTCGGGCAATTAAAGAAACAAGTAATTTTTTAATTGAGTTTTTCCGCAATAAGTTAAACGATAATACAGATTAGGAAAATCTATATATATAAATATATATATATATAAATTGACAACACTTCAGAATACAGTAAAATAAAAATGCATTTAGTATGTATTAAAGTATAATCCACTGCGTGTCCTAATTTCCCACCCGTAAAACCCTATAACCACCACTTTCGCAGGAAAGCATGCAGCGAGTAAGGACTAATGGGTGGGCCTAGATAAGCTACTGTTGCCAAGCGATCAAACAAAAGCTACATTAGCACAGTGGAGGACCATTTGGAGTTATGGCCTATGATGTATGGGAATATGATGGAGTGGGAAGAAGAAGAGGATGAAGAGGAGACGAGACTGGGAAATACGGCACAGGTCAGGCTCACCGGAATATGATCTGCGATGTTCTTGTCTGCAGGTAACCAAAATGGCGACCCTCTTCCTGAATTGTGGAGAGCAGGGTTTCCACCAGGGGGAATTGGCTGCCCAAGCCCAAAGTGACCAGCATGAGGAAGAAGAACACCGACCAGAGGACAGGCAGCGGCATTTGGTTAATGGCCTCCGGGTAGACCACAAACACCAAGCCTGGACCTGTAAGAAGAGCACAAGATAGACAGTCAGAAGGCAGACTATGGAATTGTGTGTTTATTTTCCCATAAGCCTGTAGGAATCGGGTGTCCAGAGCAACTACGCTGGCTCAGACTACCTTTTTCCTTAGCCAAGCCTCGCTTGCTGCGCGCTATTGTTCTTTCGCACGCTCGATGTCAACTCACCGCGCGTACGCTCGAAAGTAATCGATACTGCCGCCTCAACTGATCGGTGGCAGCCACTGGAGCATTTATCACGCAGCAAAAACTTGATTTTTTTCACTTTTGCTGGTTATTGTACAGGGTGCTTGCAGAGGCTACTGCAGAGCTACTTGAGCTCAGTACAGTTGTTCAAATTCATTCCGTGTTCCCAGACTTGTGATTTTGGGATGCTTCCGATATCGAGAGAGCCACTAGTTCTCGATAATTAGAGACTCTTGACGAACACCTTATTCTTCCAAATCGACAATAAAGTTAGGTTTTGACAATGAACAGCTTTTCGCCAGCAATTCAGCACATCTTGGCGCCTGCTTCTGACTCAATCACTGCTGCACAACTCACCCAAATGGGCAAACGGTTGATGGAGATTAATGGCTTTGCCAAACTACCAGTTGCCGTACTTCCAACTTCTACTGTTCCTCATCTTTCTCCTCTCTCACACCTGAAATCTGTGATTGTGCAACTAACCGGACAGCTAGCTACTCTTCAACAGCAATCAACCTTTCCATCCAGGTGTCCACCAAGCTCATCTGCCTGGCATTTCCAGCCAGTTTCTTCAGCTCGTCCCAGCTCAGTTAGTACCTGCTAGTATCATTCAACCTTTGGTGCCAGAGCACGTCATTACATCTCTCCCTGCTCCTTCGTCTCCAAGCCGAGCAAGCGGGTTAAGCCAGTCCACGCGAAGGTGAACGCCGTCAATCTGCCTGGTGTCTCCAGCTCTAATCGCACTTTTTATGTCTGTGATTGCGTCAGTCGCAGACGTTTTTTGTGGAGACCAGACCTTAGCTATCAGTTGTCCCTCCAAGTTCAACTGACCGTCAATCTCTCAGTCCTGGTCTTCACCTATAGGCTTCAAACTGCTCCCCCATCCCAACTTTTGGTAGCCGGTCCCTCAACCTAGACAATGGACTTCGAAGGTCCTTTTCCTGAATTTTTATTATCGCCGATGTTCCCCGCGTCATCCATGCTTCCGACCTTCATGCCGAATTTGACCTTCTGTTTGAATGTCGCCATTCCTTTCTTTTCGACCGCCTCACTGGTCTTTCCATTAACGGTCTGCCTCCGCTTATCAACTCCTCGATAAACACCCACGTCCCAGGGCAGAACTTTAGCAAGCGTGTGCTCCAACAGGAAAAACTTTTCATCGGCTACTCGCTGCGGCAGTTATCGGGCTTTATCATTCAACAGTCCCTAGGGGATAGAAAAACAGCCAACCGCCTTTACTGGATACTCTCTCGAAACCACGTACGACCCCAATCGCAGCAATTAGGTAGGCAGATCCCAACCACTACGAGGCTGAAACCAATCCCAGGGCAGAAATAAATGAAGATAGACGACAGTCAATAGCAAAATGTACCCAGCTCAAAATAAAGAAAGAGTAAAATGGGGCGATGTGATGGTGAGACGAAAGCGCAGAACTGTTCGCGTTCGAGTATTCCTTTAGGGTACTTCTTCGTCAAAATTGAAGTTTATTTGTTGGTTTGGATATCTGTGATAGGCCGAAGCAAATCACAGGGCCTTCTAGTTTCAGACACTACCCAGCTGCGATAAGAACAGCATACAGAGTCGCAGAATGTGAGAGGAATAAATACGTACGTGCGGTTATTGGTCAGTCAGTGCAGCCAGGTTACAGGAGACGCCGAAAGAAAGATAAATGCAACCAAAAGTGCTTCGTAAGGGTTGAAGTTTCCTAGGTCTTTTTCGCGTTATAAAGCACAATGTTGACGTGCCCATCGTATCAATTTGCACTTTGAAGGGTTGTAACCCCCCAAAGGCGAGGGCCGGTAAAGCCTCACCTAAAGCTTTTGTGTTAGTTACTGGGTTGTCAAGACGGCAAAAGATTCCCACCCCATCAGACATGTAAGTAAATCGGGAATGTTTATTTGATCGTAACTTTCAGTCTACTGTCACTTAACACTAGGCTAGACGGTGTTTTGGCTTGCACTGGAGAAAGCGGCCTACGCTAGGATATATTGATTTTGTCTGCTCACCGGTTCAAGCGCGTAAGGATTTAGAGTGAGGTAGACATTTGCGCGTCTATTTCACTTAAACCTAGTCTCTGTCTACAGTCACCATCCCCGCTCTTGGGCATATGGTGAAAATAACGGAAATCGATGGTGAAACTATCATTGTTGACAGTCGTCCTTACCTACTGGAGATGAACGTTCACCCGGGTGTCTTACAAATCAGCCCAGATGAATTTTAGGACGTACGTAAGGTCATATTCCCGCGCACGCTATACCGAGGGGTAGAAACCCACTACAGCACGCCAGCTGCCAAACGGGACGAGACGAAGCTCCTCCAGGAACTTTTCAGAGCAAACGGCTTTCCACGAGCGTTTGTTGAATGGGCTTGAATGCCACCCAAACCGCGAAAAGAGTAACCTTGCCTATCAAAAACGTGGCGGAGTATCCCGTATATGAGGGGGGTATCCGAAGTTGTGGCTAGATCTCGCGCGCCTCTTCGAATAGGGGTGGCTCACAAGCCTACCTGCTCCATCCGACAAGTAATGTGGCCGAAAGACCCTATACCTAAAAAGGAAAATTCCGGCGTCATCTATCGACTTCAGTGCAGCTGTGGAACATGCAATTATGTTGGAGAAACCGACTGACAACTACAGATGCGAATTCATGAGCTGGCCGTAAGGAAGTCGGACCCAAAGTCAGAGGGAGCAACCCATGCTGCAGAGACAGGGCACGACTTCAACTTTGGCGCGGTCGAAATTGTGGGCCAAGGTAATGATAGCACATAAAGGCAGATGAAAAGGGGCTGGATGTCGACCGACTGTTCAGCCAACCACCACATAAATTTACCGGTCCTTTATGTTGTTTTAAGGAACTTCTTGTCCAGGGACGGACGTGGCATGGAACAACTGTGGTCAGGAACAAGTCAGAAAACCACAGGAGGCGATTATACAAACATACAGGTGGCCGACACCAACGCATGCGAGATGAACACGCTGACAACCAACACCGCGGCCAACGTGCTAATGCCAAGCACCAGTCAGTGCGCCATAGAGGCCCACGGAACGAATACACAGGGAGCTGACACCAACGTAGGTGCCACGACGACAGACAGAAGACAGACAGACGAGGGGGCTGAAGACACGGCGAGGGACACACACAGTCACTCAAATATGATTGGTAGAACAGGCACACCTCACCCGGTGAACGCTCTCCTTTCTTCTGATATTCCCATCTGTTATGCCTGTTGCGAAAATAAGGTGAAAGCCAGCTATTGATACAATTATGGGAACAGATTACTAGAATAAACTATCCGCTCGTCTTAGTAAGTCCGATTACTAGAATGAGCACTCGTAGTAGTGACATATTGTCTCTAGCAGCAGTAGCCCAGCCCAAACTTAGTACAAAGTGAGAAGCTTTTGATGGACAGAGGTGAGAGGGCGGAAACCAAGGCATGACTTGATGTGCTTCGGGTATCAAACATGTACTTTCTCGGAATAGCATAGACTCAGATCCACCCTCCTTGTTGTGATCGAGGAGATGTGAGCCGCAGCGTTGACTTCAATGAGCGTCACGTCTAATAAATACTAACTTCAGAAATAGTGCCTGTATTACTAACACTCAGTTACATCGCTAGTCAGGAGTAGTGGGGATAGCAGTAGTAGCAGTATCAGCCTTTGTTTCCTTGAGCTCATCTTGACATAAAATGAAGGTGAGTGAGAACAGACAGTGTGGTAGTACCTAAAAATATCCTCTGTAACTTAACACTCAGTTAGACAGCGTTTTGGCCTGCATTGGAAAAAGCGGCCTATGCCCGATGCTATTCGGTCATCTTGACTACGTCTTGTCACCGGTTCAAACAGGAAAGGGTTTAGAGTGAGGTAGACAGTCGCGCGCCTATTACACTTAAATTTCGTCTGTCTTTAGTCATCGTCCCGGCTCTTGGGCATATGGTGGATGTTAGGAGAGCCCAACACGCGAGTCATAACTTGGGCTGTCCTGAGGGCACCAGAACAAAGGAATTGGACGGGCCACCGATGCATGCAGAGCGGGCAAAGAGACCGACCTTGAAAGTCAAACACGTAAGCACGCAGGGACAAACACTGGCCGGAGTCTGCCATCCGAGAGGTCATGTCTGGCCAGGGGCAAAGCGTGATCGCCAAGCGTCACCTGAGGATACGATTTGGAGCAACTGGTGGAAAGCCAATGGGGAAAAATGACTACTGGTCCTTAAATAGCGAGGTTGCGAGCAGAAGGGCATTCTGCTGCTAAGAGACACGAGACTCTTTTAGCCGAGACCGACGACAGAACCTTCTGCTGCTAGTGACACCCACCTTGCTGTTGGCCAAGACGCGCTACCGACGACAGAAGACAACGCTGATCTACAATCAGAACTAGGTACAGTTCAGTACTATTTGCTATCTTGTTCTGCCTTCTCTTCCTAACACGCAAATGGAGAGGCATAACCAGTGTTGACGCAGGAACACACAAGGTTATAACAGTACACACCATCGGAGCCGATGTTCGAACTATCATCATCAAGTAGGGTCACCGGAAGGCCGGGTTTCGTCGGTCTTGTCCGCGTCATCAAGCATAGTGCTGGCGAGCTCGTCGCGACAAGTTGCATCTTGGACGGCTGTGGTCATCCAGCCCAGCCAAAACTCTCCGATGCCTTGCAAAGGCCAAGGCCCGTGAAACGTCACCAAGAGTACCTGTGAATGTTACTCAGTTGTCAGGATTGGCGTCCAATCGCGGATATTGATTTAGTGTTAGCTGTCACTCCTAGTAGTATGTATCCGCGCCCACAGTGAGCCATTTCCAACACGTTACCATGACGTCTCGAGTCCAGCAGACTAAGGTAAAAACGCTACCGGGAGACCCTAAAGTCAGAGAGTGCTAGCAGCTGGCGAAAATTCCTGACTGCAGGAACCGTGTGTAGATCCATACCCAAAATAATCGTCAAACGTGTCACGTCTCGCTGATTTATGCTCTTCTCGTTTTGTCTTAGTCTATAGGTCAACTGCATCTTGCTTGACTTGATAATTACAGCTAGTTTAAGCAAGTCGGACATGGATACGTGAACCCCTACTAAGGTTCCATCATTTCGGTGAGAAACCATGGTACTCGAATATACATGAAATGAAGAAGTTTTGTATATCCATAGCCGCTCCTTTAAACAGGATAAAAAGCAATTTGAGGAGGGGGTACTCATATCTCTGTTCTCTCACTCAGGCAGGATTTAACCAGGTTAAAAATGCACAAAAATTAGCAGCATATAACTTTATGCGATTGTAAACTGAACCAGCTATATGCCAAAACAGCTCCAACGGTAAATATATGGCTACTTAAGTAATATGCGTTTAACTCATTGATTTTCACTGCCCCTATAAATTTAACTATATACGTTGTAGAAAGCATGCACGAAAATATTTGTTCTTGCATTGCTAGAAAATTACGTCTTTTTTAAATTTTATACTTAAAGAAAGGGAATTTTTCCCGTTTTAAAAAAGTTTCTAAATTGTCCAATAATTTTGAAACCTACTGGCTGCTACACTTGAATTCAAGGTTTAAAAACCGCGCGATGTGTACATCCTGTTTAAGGAAAGGTAATTTTTTGCCTACGGTTTGAGGAAGATCTCACGGAGTTCTCATAAAATATTGCAGCAGATGTGGGATATGCTGTATGCATTATAGGCAGCATGAATAAATTGACGGATGAGCTGTATAAGGAATGACCATCTCACGATCGTGAAAAAGGTCATACTTAGAAAACATTTTAAAACCGAAAGATACCCTTTCTTTAAATATAAAAGTTAAACAGAGCATAATTCGCTACCAAATGTGTATAAGAAATAATTTTTTATACACGTTTTCTATGGAATATATTTGAATTTATAAAGGCAGTCATAATCAATTATAAAAATGCATACTAATTAAGTAGCTACTTTATATAGTATATACTGTTTGATAGCGGTCAGAAGGAGGCCCGTTAAAAAGCTGGCATCCTGAAGTGACCAAAATATATAATGAATAGGCTGTTCGATCGTATTTGTTACAACAATACGTAAATAATATGTTCGAATCGCATTTCAGAATTCCGGGTGACATTTCATGAGAAAGGGAATCTACTGTACGCTTCTACTTCATTACTTAGATAACGATGACAGGCACTTCTATGACAGACGTCTGAATGGCTGGATTGCTCGCGAAAATTTCAATTATCAGCACAAAGAAAGTGGTCTACCTGAGGTAGCGACATCTTTGATCTCGACGCCTCGTGACTGGGCCATGAAGCCAAGAGTGGCGAAGACCACGAAGCCGGCGTAGATGGAGGTAGCACAGTTGATGCATGTCACTAAAATTGCATCCCTAAAAGAGAATGAGTGCAGTGTTTTTTAAAAGAATCTACGCACCATCAACAAAACTGAACCTGACGGCAAGCTAACAAATTAACTTCGAAGAAAACCAAAAAGCGAGTATTTAAAAACCCTATTTTGTGCCAGAAAGTACATAAGAAACGTTTGGGAACACAATGAGCCACTGTTCCTTCTGACTGAATCACCAGAGATCCCGGATTTGAATTTCCAACAATTAAAATCTGCGGCTGAATATGGTTGACAGATGACGACTAATAAAACTGGAAAGGATCATCACATTCACCGTCGGTACAACTTTCAGTGCATACCTACGGTCGCTATGCGACTGCATTTATGGGCTTCAGATTGGGTCTCAAGGTGTAATGGGATAGGGGTTTACCGCAAACCGATCGAGGATTTAAATTCGAACACAATATATGTGCTTGAGCAAACTTATATTTATTTTGGGATGCCTACCTTACAGTAAATACCTAAAGACAAACTGATATTACTGACAAAAATAAGATTGAGAAGTAGAAGAGGACTCGATCGCTGGGACAAGATGTTTATTCGCCTGACGTTTCGAAATTTGTCGTGGATTCATCATCAGAGACATACTCACAAAACAGTGGCAGAAGCAGTTTATGTGTGCAAAGGGTTCTGCCGTAAAATTTAAACGCACAAAAAAAATCGATAAATGCCTTTGAGTGCTGATTCGTTGTGTCAGCAATGACCATCTGGCCTTGTGGTGTTTGCATAAGATGACGTGGTTGCCTGTGTGTTCCCCGAGCGGCGGTTTGCTTTGGCTGAGACTAAATTTAGTCGAAGCAAACCGCCGCTCGAGGAACACACAGGCCACCACATCATCTTATGCCAACACCACAAGGCCAGATGGTTATTGTTGACACAAAGAATTAGCAAAAAACGGTCTTCATCAATTTTTTCTGTGCGTTTAAAATTTACGCAGAACCCTTTGCATACAAAAACTGCTTCTGCCACTGTTCTGTGAGTATGTCTCTGATGATGAATCCGCGACAGATTTCGAAACGTCAGGCGAATAAGCATCTTGTCCCAGCGATCGAATCTCCTTCTCAATAACTTCCTAGGCTCGCATGTTCGCTTGTATTAGCAAAAACAAGACATACCGAAATGACCATTTCCAGCTTAGTAGCCTTCATCAGCCAGCCATACTCAACGTCCGGTGTCGCGTCACCCGAGGCACGAACCCGCAAACTTGTTGGTTAGAAGTTCAAAGCTCTAAACATTGGGCCACGGGCTCGTTGCCACGCCGGTTTCGGTCGGGTATGGCTAGCCGATGACAACTAATAAACTAGAAACGACCGTCAATGGACACCGTGCGCCTGTATTTGCGGGCTCCACATGCGGGAGTCTTAACCACAGTACATGCATTTTGAAATAACACAAGGCATTTTCGATTCATTCTTCGACGGAATTTGGACGCTCGAATGAGGCCTCTGGCTTAAGAATCCCAGAATCTGCTCATGGAAGCCACGACAGTAATTCGACTGCGAGGTTCTTGTTGCAGAAAGCCGTAGTCCCCCCAGCCAGACTCACCGGCAGCAATTGTTGTTGAATTTGTTATAACTGGAGAGAGTTAGCAGAGCACCGTTACAGCAACCGAGGGAAAAGAAGAGTTGAGTGGCTGCGTCCGTCCAGGCGGTGGCATCCCGGAGTTTCGAAAAATTTGGTGTCAGGTAGTATTTTACACCCTCCAATGCGCCGGGCAACAGGGCGACTCGGATCAGCAGAATGGTCAGCATAATGTAGGGGAAAATCGCCGTGAAGTAGGACGCCTGGCGGGAGAAAGCAGCAAAAAACTTAAGGTGATTCCTTTATTGGGTGAAAAGCAGTCGTAGTGAAGTTGCTAGTAGTATTGGTTGGTTACCAGAAAATAACGCGGCCCGGTTATCAGGTCAGGTCATGTTTATAAAGGGAAGTATTGGAAAATGCCTATGCGCTCCCTATTGGTAACAAATAGGCTAGTAAATGCATTTATAAAGGAGAAATGACAAAAAAGTTCATCTACACAATCGCAACCGACAAAGCAACTAGCTTGTGGTACAAAAGTAGAGTATTTAACTCAATGACTAGGGGTTGCGAGTGCGAACCTCGAGGACCCAACCCTTAAGAGTATGGTAGACTGATAATGTCTAAAAAGCCAGAAAGGGCCATTCTGGTCTCCCTTGTCCTTTTCGGGGGAGGCTTATTTGTTAAATTTCGTTTCTGATATTTATTTTGTCTTTACATCTTCAGAGGGTCAGGTCAGGTCAGGTTTTATTGAGGAAAATATAGGTAAATACCTTTTAACTCCCTATTGGTACAGGACAGTTTTTTAATGCATTTGAGCTGCAGAACTTTTCAGAACAGTGGCGTTGCCAGTAATTTGAATTCAGGTAAGGGAGGACCAATAGTGAAAAAAATCCTTAGGCATTGTTCAGAAGTCTAGGGGTTTGAATGCCATTTGAGAGATTGAAGGCGAAAAACTGTCGCCCGGGGTGGGGGTAGAGGGGGGGTGCAGGGTATATTCGAAGCGGATGGCCTGTGCTAAGTGCTTAAAGCATGTCAAGGAGGGTCCATCGCGGTTTTCGCCATAATACCAAGGGTCCCATGAAGAGAAGTATGCGGAGGTCGCGCAAACCTGATCGAGTGTCGGCGATGCGCCCATCGTGCACCCTTGTTGGTTAACTAGTCTGCCTACTAATTGACAGAAAAATGGTATAGGTAGTTTTCTAAACGACTATATTACTGAAAAGTAGCTAGTAGTATGTTCTTATAATGTGATTATTCGCCAACTGGCAGTTTGCCAATAGAGGAACTGACAGTTTATTTTCGGAAGCTCAGTGGCTATTTGATCGAACTTAATCGTGTCTTAAACATGTCGCCAGATGGGTCTGACTTGATCGTAAACATGTACTCAGATGGTGACATGACAATGTCCGTGGGCAGAGCATTCCATGCCTGAATCGGAAAAAGTTTTACAAATCCGCGTAGCCTCGGATCACGTTTGGTGGACTCAACGCTCGCTATTTTTGTTATTCTTAACTAAAATATTACTGAAAATCAGTCAGTAATATGTTTATATATAATTTCAGTCTCGACCGGTCTAATTTCAGTGGGCATTTCGTGTATGCAAATCCAAATTTCTCTTGAATGCATCCACAGATGAGGACATAACAATATCCTCGGGGAGAGCATTCCAAGCTTCAACTACTCTATTACCAAAGAAGAACTTGCGTGTGTCTAGTCTGACCCCTGTTATGCGTAGTTTGAAGAGATGCCCTCTTAAGTCCGTCGTTGTTGCTAACTCGAAGAAGTCGCCAGGTAGAAGAAAACAGTCCTGCCCACGCATCATACGAAATGCTTGTATCAGATCGCCACGTAGCTGTCTGTAACTTAATGGAAAAAGATCGAGATAAACTAAACGTCTTTCGTAGGGTAAAAAGCTCTGACCGGTAACCAGTTTGGTCGCGCGCCTTTGGACCTTCTCGAGAGAATTTAGGTCTTTCGCGGTCCAGTGTTTCCATGCTTGGATTGCAAACTCCAACTTTGGCCGCACAAATATTCCAAAGACCTTAGCAAAGCAGCTTTTAACGAAGGCACAGAAAGCCCTTTTGACAAGATACAGGACGGACATCGCAGACTTGGCTACTTTTGCGCAGTGCAGCAAGGGCTTGAGAGACGTAGAGATCTTTACTTCCAAATCTTTCGGCGCAGGTGAATACTCTGGCTCTTGGCTCTCCTTATAGGCCGTTCCTTTCGTCTGCAGGTGTAGTCAGCCAATCCAGTTTGAGCCGCTCAGCATAGCTCGCGTCTCTGGGTGGTAAATGCTCACCGCATCAGCCACCCGATAACCATCCTCCGCGCCCTGCTGTGCATTGAGAGGTCTGAGCATCAGCTGGCGGTAAGAAGGCTGGACCCAAAGTCGGAGGTGACAATTCAATCTGCAGAGATAAGGCACGTCTTCAATTTTGACGCCGTCTAAATTGTGGGCTGGTTACCACCTCTAGACCCGAACTATGCAGAGCGGCTCAAATTGAATTGGCTGACTACGCCAACGGACGAAAGGAGCGACATATAACGAGAGCCAGAGTATTCATTCTGTGAAGATGTATAGACAAGATAGCTATCCGAAATTTCGGATCACAAATAAACTTCTCCCGGTGAACGCCCTTTCTCCTTCTGACCCTTTCTTTAGGGGGTACCAATTGGGTGCGTAATATCGTCATTGATTTGCGAGTGTCTGTCAACTATTTCAGATTTTTTTTGATGTAGAGAAGGCTTCGCCAACTATATGGCTTGGTTATCTGATTGCTACTACCTGAGGCCCTTTTTCTTTTACTCATTTTTTCTTTCACATCAACGTAGGAATTCGCGGGGATAACCGTTTTTGCCCAACTACAAACACTTAATAGACACTGAAAAATTGGCAAGGATTCAGCCTGCACACCAAAAAAGTAAGAAAACAGTATTTGCTTGAACACCGATCTACCTTTCAGGACGTGCCCATCCTGGTTTGATGCTTTTGCGACTCGGTCCAACCGATTGTGTTTCGTAAAGCTACAAATAATTGATATGTTACTAGCATAGTGTCACTAACGCATCTTTTTATGTTTTAGTATCCGGCAGCGCCACACCCAAGTTTCGAACTCGCGCCTCGCCGGTCAGGGGGAGACGTCCTAACCATTGAGCAATCGAGTTCGATGTCTTGCCGGCTGTTGATCGGGAGTATATAGTATTTGCTTGTACACGGCAGCTTGTGGCGGCAATTTCAGCGGCTACAGTAGAGTTGGCTGGACGTAGCTGATGAAGGCCAACAGCCCGAAATAGCTATACTACTTTGCCTGTCTCTGCTGGATACTAAATGTAAGAAAATACCCACGCGTGTGCACTAGGGGAACGGTGGTGCTGGGGGTTACATGCCTGGGGGGCAAGAAGACGTAATTAAAAAGAAGTGCGTAAAAAAAGTAGAAAACAGTAGAAATAATTAGTTACATAATCTAATCATTGGTGTGCCGTAATGAAAATGAGAAGGGCAACCATTAGGGAACAAAAACTATGCAGATTGCATAACGGCGCATTTTCGAGATTAAGGCAAATCCGTGAAAGATAGGCGTTTCCCCGTTTTAAGCCGAAGAGCAACCGCATATCACTAATTGAAAAAATTAAACTCATCTATCTAAACTAAGATCATGTAAACCAAATAAGTAAACTTAAAACTGAACTTAAACTAGAAGAACTAAACGATTCATGATGGATCAGTCTCACGGCTGGAAGGACCACTGACGGAGAAGTATTCTAACGAAAACGGTCCTTCCACACAGAAATGAAATGATCTGTCTAGTCCGATGACATGAGCAGATAGCATACCTTTCCTAGGGACTTAACGCCCTTGATCAGCACTAGGCAACAAAGAATCCATGCCAACAGCAGACAGAGTGTGAGATGCCAGACAGGAAGGCCAATTTCGTCAATCCCTGAAGACTTCCGCAGGATATAGTTGCTAAAAATGAAAAAAAACAATTAAGTCATTAAACAGTCTGGCAATAGTGATTAATTTAAATCCGAAGCTTTCAATTTTTACGGTAAGATGCGTGAAAAAGGACCCCCTCTCGATTCTGTGGCGTTGGACTTTTTTCCAGATAGTCCTTGGTTAGTGTTATTGCTAACAGTGACTTTTAGTGATCAGAAGGCTCAACTCGCATAGGTGTCTACTTATGTAGCATAAGTAGGCATCTTCTGTTTTATTACTTCAACATCGGCTGTTTCCCAGGCCGATGCAGCCCATCCACCTATCGTATTGACCATCAACGGAACTCTTTTCTAGTTTAGTTTGTCTAAGGTTAGTTAGTTACGTAAAATTAATTTTATGGCATGATTTTTTGTTGTCAAACATTAGTTCATTTGAACAATTATTCCTATTTTTCAACTTTTGTAGGCTTTTCCCCTTTTTTCGCTTCGCTTCAATGCTCATCCGGCATAATTCTTGTTACCAATACAAGCGAGCATGCGAGTCACAGGTCTTAATTGAGAAGAAGACGGCTCGATCGCTGAGACAATACTTTTATTCGCATTTATGTGGTGGTATTTGCGTATCCTCGGGTGGCAATTTTGCATGAACAAACGGATCATTCTCCTGCCGTGTTGGAGCATTTCGAGTCTCGCTGCCTCTGTGTTCAGCGGGAATTTGTATCTAACACGTTTCAGCAATACGTTTTTGTAAAGACACCAGTAAAGAAATCGGATCTGCAAATAAGTTGAGGCCTCACGAAGGGTAAAGGTTTCCCAACGTCGGGCTGAACGGAGCGCATCACGTCCAAATAAATTGCCAACACAGGCGAAAATGCCAGTCCCAGGAAGTAAATGGTAAGAAAACAATACTTCTATTGGAATTATACGAAAATATACCCGTATTAAATGACGGATGCGGGGACTGTTACCCTTTCGGCCTCTTTTGAAAAGCATTTCATCTGTTAATTTCAAAAAATACTTATTTAAAACGTGTTTTTTACTTTCCTAAATGCCACCGGAAATAAGCCAAACCGTTTTATCAAATCTTTCATAAGAAAGCATACGCCTTAAAGAAAGCCGACGTAAGAGGCTACGTTTGGGGAAGCAAAGTGAAGATTTGAACACTATGAATGCATTTTAAGGCGAATTATCGATAGGGGTTAAGTGTATTTTGTATTTAATTTCGGATCACTTGCCCGGCACTATAATGATGGTAAGATTATAAGCCTAGGGTATCGATACTTCCGCTGTCATCAGTGAGGGTAATCTCCTGTTCAAACGTTTGTCCGCTCTTAGGCCCTACCAAAAAAACGGTAAAATATACGCATATTTAATTGTTAAAAGGACTAGTAAAGTTCAACCTCTCGCATGTAGCGGTGATTTATGTAAGGAGCCTGCCCCCCAGCGCTGCCATGCTCACTCATTCTGCTTGCTCTGTCAACGTGGCCAGTCAATCGATTTTTGGCACATCGCTGATTACTGGTTCACACTGGACTCGCCTCGCCACTTGTGATGACTGGTCCACTAAGCGTGAATTGGCAGTCAAGTCAGTCAATCAGTCAATTGATTTTTGCGTACTGCTGATTACTGGTATGCGCCGGATTTGTGGTCAGCGCTGGCAGAAACACACTTGACACTAAGCCCATTCAACAGGCAAGGCGGAACTCACTCGGCCTTTCTCCCCAATGCGCGGCGGACGCGAGGCTGCGGCGCTCTCTCTCGCTCCTCATGGTCGAACTCCACCCCAGACCGAGTCAACCCTTCTGTTAATTCTTCTCCTACTTATTCTGTACAGGATACAATCGTCTTCTAACTTGGCCTCCACGACTTCTATCATATACTAAGGAACCGAGCCTGGAAGATCGCAGGGTTTAACCGGCTTAGCCTTAACAACCTTGCGATATATGAGCAAACGGTGGCAACAATTACGGTCCAGTCATACAGTTAATAAATATTTATCTCTTTTCAAATAACAATGTGATGAGCTCTTCTTCAGGATTTAAGTTAATTGGAAAGGAAACTCACTCGTAGTATTCAGAGGACGCAGAGGTCGTTTCGCTCATCGGTACGCTAGTATTTGTACTGTCTAAAGAAAGAAGTGATAATAAATACTTTTGTAGATTTTTTATTGTATCTGATTATACAGCATAAGTACGAAAGTCGGAGAGAGCTGGGATATCCATTGAGATTTAAAGAAATGGGAAAAAAGTCTCTCTATTTTTTAATACTTTTACTTTAGTCTCTAAAATTCGATGAAGTGTCTGCAAACGATTGGATCCAATTCGCGGGTACCATTTGCGCAGTGCTTGATTTCTATCGGTTGGTCGTATTTCACATTTTAATTCGCGCGCGCCAACCATTAGGTTATTTAAATAAGTATCCCAATAATTTTATTATTTTATACGCCTTAAATTATTTATTCCTTTCTATTGATATGAACTACCCATATGACCCCAATTAAGACAAAATTCTGGGCGAAGGGTTAGCTCAAATGGGTGACCAATGTTACCTTTGGCAATGTGCGCAAAAACATAAAAAGTTTGATTCAGAAGTCACTGTTTTCGAAAAACGACCTGTTTTGTGTATTTCTGGTTTAAGCAGAATCAAGAAAGAGTAGAATCTGACCCCTTCGATCCCTTTACACCTCTTCCCCTTATTACTACTGATTGGTTGCTTCAAAATTCGTTAACTCTATCCTCCCTTATATTATTGTACTGCCTGATGATGAATTAATAAAAACGTTCGTTCGCCTAACTTGACTTCATGAAAAGTCTTACTGGTCTGATCCAGACATGTGATGTCGTTGTTCCACCAGTTGCCACAGGTCGACCACGGCAGGCGTGAATTGAGGCTTGCAAGGAGGTAGAGGATGGCCTGTGCAACGATTACATTGTAGTAGACCGTCACCAGCCATACGACGGTTGTCATTGCGTAGCCGATACCTTAAAAATGCAAAATGTAATCAAATTGCTAGAAAACCGCTAAGTAGCTGATGATAGGCAAATAGATTGGGTGCGGTGATTAGGATCCCTCAAACTCAAAATGGCCTCAGGGTAGGCCTCTCTCTTATTCCAGCGTCCTGCTCATACCTCCAAAACTGTCTACAATAGGAGGGAGCGTCTATATAACCGTGCCCTACCAGCAGCAACTGGTGACGAATAGAAGACCTGAAAACCAGACCGACGAATAGTCATTAGCTCGGGCCGCAAGAGACTACTTTCACACGGGCTACCTTGGATCAACGTTGATTCGCCACGATCACATGGCTCTATGGGCTGACTTTCGTTAAAACCTATTATTTTAGATCATAAGGTACTGTACGTAGTGCTCCTATGCAGAACTTCTCAAGAGTATTTTGCGCAGGCAAAGTAAATGTGACTTGCGGGGTACTTTCAATTTTTAAAAACTTCTGAGGATGTCTTTTTAGTAATTGGCTTGATCTGCACATGACAGCGGCCGCAGTAGCTGGAAAATAATGAGTTCATTGCCTGCACAGCATCAAAATGCAGTAGGGATGATGTGTGGACACTCAGACTTGTTCGTGTTCAAATAGCGCACGTAGCCGAACAGAATTAGCATGCCTATTAGCTAAATGGTGACCCTTTTCTGTCGCAGGCAACATCTTTCTCTGGAAAACGAACCCCTACGTGCACTGTGTAGTACGTCCTTTTTTGCTTAAGTGGCATCAAGCTTCACCTCAAGAGAACCTTTTCGTCTGACAAATTGTTCTTCCAGTTAGCATTGTCGGTAAGTACAAGGGAGACTGGGATGACCATTTCTGCCTCATGAGCCGTCATGAGCTTGTCATATATGACCCCAAGTTTTGGCCCCCCGAAGCTCGCATTAGTTATAAGGCAGAGCAGGACCAGTGATTTCCGCTAGCTATCGTGAACGTTTATCAAGGGGTGTAAATTGTTTACAACTCAGTTGCAAAAGTCTCAGCATTTTAGGAGCCAACATCGGCTGCTTTTGATCAAACATTATACGATCAAAGATCGTCATCCAAAGATGGAGAAAATTACAAGATATTGGTCAAGCGAGGAGGGAGAAAATTACTGTAGAAATATGCCAAAAATTAAGAAAAGTGGACTTATGCGTCGTATGAAAACTGTCCAAATGCAAATTCTATGAAGAAGAACGGAAGCCCCATGGCCGCTCCGCCATTCTATTTTTCACTACCTTACCTCAGTGAACTGAGTATTTTGTCCCATAGACTGCATGAAAGCTCGCGTGCTCCTCAATAGAAACATGAATTCCCTTCTGGATGGTCTGCTTTGCAAATCAGAACTGGTTATTTTGCGGTAGTGCAGCTGAAGAGTTTTCGAACGGTTTGACCAAATTGAGCTCAGTCCATGTTGAGTGGTGTTTTATGGAAGAAGATATGTTGAATATTTAAAAATAACCAACGCAACACTACGAACGTCTACAAGTACTCCAAGGTCACTTATTCAGTACGCATTGCACGTTATATGCAGAACTTTTTGTAAGTATTGTGCACTTAACTAGTTAATGTGACTTGTGTGGTTCTTTTAATCTGTCAAGATTTTTGAGGGTTTAACTTTTTCAGTAGTTAGCCAAATATCTTTACAAAACGACCACAATAATCTGAAAAAAAGGAGTTTATTGTGTGTAAAGTGACCCTAAATGGACATCTTAACCTGTGGAGGTGAGACTATCGCTGCGTGGCCAAAGAGGAGTAAGTTGGCAGTCCGCTAACTGCCAGCCTCCTTATGACCCTCTCCTATCGCATGCAACATCTTCCTTCGAACATCTTATCACAGTACGCATTAAGTCACTTTCACTTGGAAGTCGCTAATTTCTTCAACCTGCACCTTGAGAAGATCTGATTGTCTGTGAATGTTTCTACTTTCGCGAAATACATTCTAGGACTTCTGGGGGCCACCTCTACTTAGCTTTAAGCATACGTTGTACGATAAAGGAGGGCCCCTAAAAGATGCGAAAAATGGGAATAAATATTTGTAGGCAATGAGGGTTAAATATGAATTTGAGAAAAATGGTCAAACCTTTAAAAAGTGGACTAATGCTCCATATAGAAATCGGCCCGACGCTTGCAAACTGTCCGAAGGCGAATTCCATGAAGAAGATCGGAAGGCCCATGGCCGCCATTGTAAGGATATAGGGTATGAGAAAGGCACCTAGAATGAGGAACACGGACTGTCTTAATCAGAAAAAAAGCTACCATGCGAAAGCCCTCTTGACGAAGAGAATAACGCACTTAAATTCCTTGCGTGTCGCCAACTCTCCATTAACCGGAGGTCTGTACGAAACACACTTCGGTACCACACTATTTTTGCGAAAATTCCCGGTGAAAATTTCAGAAGATGAAATGGTGAACATACGTTTGTTTTCGATAATTCTCATCAGACCTTGACATTTATGTGATAAGTAAGTAAATAAACTATGCGAGTTGGTAGAAAAAATAGAACGGTTGTCAGGGCAAGGGGAACGGGTGGGGGAAGAAAGGGTGTCAAAATCTGAGCAGCGTTAGGAAAAACTGTCAGTCGGCTGAAGGGTGTAAACAGTTCCATTCTAGCGCATCTAGTAGACTCAGACCATCGTGTGGATGCTAGAGAGGCCTTCCGAGTGATCTATAAGGTACCGTCAAGCTACTCAAAATATCTTTGACAGCGTCTATCGGCTACGACAGAAGCGGCCGCAATCAGGCTACGCCGACCAGTCCTGTGCGCCCAAAAAAACTCCGTCGCGGCGCCGCAGTTACCATGGTCAAAAGCTGCTAATCCAACAGCCAGTAGCTTAGCACCTCAGCCGACTACCAGTTTCCCTTAACGCTGATAATATTTTGACCCCGATTTCCTCCCCCCCATTCCCCCTGTCCTCACAACCGTTCTATTTCTTTACCAGCCGGCGTAGTTTATTTACTTAAGTACCATATAAATATAAAGGCCTGATAAGAATTATCGAAAACAAACGTATGTTCACCATTTCACCTTCTAACACATTATTGTCGAGACACCTGTGCAGGAATCATATTTGCGCATAAGTAGACGACTCATTAAGGGCAAATGTTTCCCACCGTCGAGCAGATCGAGGTGCATCGCGCTCAAAGATGTTGTCAATAGGAATGAATATGCGAGTTCTAGGAATGCAGGCTATGCATTTGTTCATCATGATTACGGATGGAAAGTTATTTTTCCGACTAGATGCTTATCTCCATGTTTCGAATTTAGTCAGTGTCCAATTGAAGCCCTGCACAGGGGACACAGGAGAGGGCTTTTCTGGGTTTTTCGCTATCATCACTCATGAGGCTGGACCACTTTTGTAATGGTCACTTACGTGTTTCACCATGAAAACCTCCACCCCACCTGAAATGAGGTCATATCGACTACTGACAGTCAAGGAAATCTTGGACTGAACAGTTCCGTCTGATCAAGAAACAAAAATGGCGTCGGGCCGCCGATAAAGACATTTTTAAAATGGGAAGGACCCCTTTTTATACCATTCTTTTTGCCTTCCCAATGAAATAATCATTAACCTTGATACTTTCTGATGCCTCATTACGAATTTATGTTGATATGTAAGCAAAATATCTTTATTGTCTAATGGACGTTTCGGAAGATTGATCGACTAATTACAGAGCGCTGAAAATATAAGGATGCAGGGAAAAAACAAGGACACTCAAAGCGTACCTCCACCATGTTTGAAACAGAGGTAAGGGAAACGCCAGACGTTGCCCAGACCGACTGCGAAACTCACACATGTGAGTATAAATTCTATCTTTCCACCCCATGTAGCTCTGCCAGGTTCACCCTCCTGTTCGTAAGTGACATCGTTCGTGGAGGAGGTTTCGGCTTCATCCTAAACAAAAATAGAAATAAATAATGATGATTATCAAATTATGCCTCGCGTCCTGAGTGATTTGGAAGATTTTCCGCGGCCTAACTGGCAAATGATTCATTCAGAAACGTAGGGGTCAATTCCCAGTACGGTCGAAAGTTGCAGAATGCCTGGGTGTGGTTTCGTGCACATAGAAACTGAAGTAGTGTGTCTCTTAGACAAACAGGATGACACTCTGTCGCCCTCTTTTCTGTCCAATTAAAGGCTGAAATCACGCGCATTAAGTGGGACTCTCTATTTTCTGGAGACATAACCAAGGCGTGCGAAAAGTTCTCTCAGATACAACACAGGCAAGTCGCGAACTAGTGTCAGTTTTAACGAAAGAGGGGGAAAGGACGTTCACCGGGATGGGTTTATCAGAGTTTCCGATAGTTGTCTCGTCTAGCCCTCTTCAGAGAGTGAATATTCTGGCTCCTGGCTCTTGCTACATACCGCTACTTTCTTCCGCGTGCGTAGTCTACCAATCCAGTTTGAACCGCTCTGCGTGGCTCGCGTCTCTAGGTCGTAGCCGTACGCCGCCCCAGCAGCCCGGTAACCGTCACCTGCACTCGGCTCTGCGCTGATACTGTCTGCAACTGGGGCGTCAGTGTTTATTTGGTCTGCCCGCGTGCTGGTCATCTGTGTCGTATCACCGCCCTCCGCGTCTCGCAGATTAACCAGATCGCTGGTTGATGGCCCTGATTTTCCCGCGTCGTGACTGTCCCCTGACTAACCACCTGGGAATCGAATTTTCACTACTTTTACTGCTAACTTATATGATTTACTATTTGAAGGGAGACGCAAGCGAAGGAGAGAAGCCCGAATCAAACTGCAAAACAAATTGAGTTAAGAGACTTATTCTAAGAACAAGACGGGAATTCGAAGGGGAGCTGTCTCATCCCGCCAGAGAGAACCCCAGATTATATTAGGCAGATCACGAAAAAGAAAGATTAAATATCCCTATTGAGGACCACAGAAGGTAGAAAACTCGCTAAACTGGAGCTGATCATCTTTCAAGATATCATCGGTCCGTCTTCATTAGCGAAACTATATTCGATAACTTAGCGATTGACTTCGAAACGTTCACAAGAATTGAGGCAGTTCACTTCAACAAAACGATTGTTCTATCTCGACGACTGGCACTAAAGAAACCCACATCGCCGGGTCCCGATGAGGCAGCATCAAAGATTTTGGCAAAACCGCTCTCTGTATATATATATATATATAGGTGTGTAGATGGGGCACGTAGCTTAAATTATTCCTTTATTCTCCCATGGATCTCTTCTGTCCAACGTATGCACATGCGTACGTAATACCACCAGTTTCGCAACTTTGAAAACTATTTCGTAAGTGAACACTCATCATCTACCCTGCCGTTTGTAAAGATACCGACTGGAGCATCTACACTAGATTTTATATCTGATGAAATATGAAGATCGAGATTTGAGTAGGTGATTTAATACACATTTGAAGTTGTTTATTTTGTTCATTGAGTTGACTTTTGGTGTAAAATGCTGCTTACTAGAGAAGAGTTTAGCTCTGATCAGTAAATTGGGGGTGGAATGCCATCAAAGTAAACGTCTGTTTATATCCGAAGGATTTCATGCGCTACTAATGGCTGCGGACAAAAATTTCTTATTTTTACGCCTTGTATGATAAAGAAACAGTAATAAAAAGGAACAAAATTTTTATTATAGATGTTTAGAGAGCACTCGATTTTGTTTCGCTTCCATAAAATTAAGTAAAATGCAATTATGAGATAAGGCATTAATGTTGGAAAAAGAAGAGCAGAAACAGTTAAAAAATTCTATTTTGCGAATCTGCTAAGGTTTGTGCCATAAAATGAAGTAATAAGCTTATAAGTCTGATATTTGCTGTACCCCACCGAAAATAGCGACCGTAAACAAGTATATATACAAAATCCCAATAAATGCCGTCAATTTTCTCTGTCACACCATATGCAAAAGATGTGCAAGCATTTACTATTTTTTTAGCAGAATGAATAAATATTGAAGCTCGGAGCAGAGTGGACAGACGGTTATTAGTTGTCACAAAATCATAGGTAATATTCTGCCACTCTGATATGATTTTTTAGCTCGGAACTGAGTCTAGAAGTAAAAATATATCATAAAAAACAGCTCCAGTATACAAAGAAAAGTGACTTCTTTCATTTCCAGCCGATATATCCCTAGCAATTTTCATGAAGCCGTGTTGGAATATAAAGTCAAAATTTGGCCTGTTCGGCAACAGCCATACATTACGTAAGATGGAAACATGTGTATCCGAAACATTACAAAACGTTTATTTTTCAACGTAATTCTACTTGCACTGTTTTATTCCTTCGTTTTTTGCATGAACACGCTTTCTCTACATCTAAACCTTAAGTGTACCTTGTATGCCCAATTTTCATATCTCGGGAATTTTCTCTATTGCTTAAAAGTCCGTATTTCTAAACAACATAATATCCCTTGATAAATCGCAACATGCCCTGTTATAAAGAACAATCATTACTTTATTGCTGTAAGACTTTGGGGGCCACAACTTGGACTGCCTTTGAGTAACATTTGGAAAAACCCTGAGTTACACCACTTAATGTATTTGGCGTGCTCATGGCATTTTTTGCAGATTACAGTACGCGCCAGAATTCGTGCAACATGCCTACACGTGCGAAAGATTGATACCGGTTCGCTACTCGGCGTTGACCCAGGTTTTCATACTGATTATCATGTAACCTATTTTCAAGTCATTTCAGTCATGATAGAATGCTGGCTTTTTAACTAGCTTCGTTCTGACCACTAACAAAAAGTATATAATTTAAAAAGTAACTACTTAAATGGTGTGCGTTTTTATCATTGATTTTGACAGATTTTTAAATTCAAACATACTTTACGGAAAATATGGGCTAAAAAATTATTTCTTGCACTCGGTTGTTAGCAACTTACGCCTTCTTTAAATTTTATACTTAAAGAAAGGGTATCTTTTGGTTTTAAAAATGCTTCTACATTGCCAGATAATTTTGAAAACTGCAGACTACTACACTACAAGTCAATGTTTAAAAAATGCGCAATGTGTACATCCTGTTTAAGGAAAAGTACGTCTTGGCCTACGATTTGAGGAAGATGTCACATAGTTTTCATAAAATGTTGCAATAGATGTGAAACATGCTTTATACAGTGTAGGCAGCATTAATAAATTGACGGCTGTGATGTGTAATGAATGGCCACTTCAAAATCGTACAAAAGCTCATGAATAGAAATTTCTCTAAAACTGAAAGGTACCATTTCTGTAAGTATAAACTTAAAGGAAGGCACAGTTTGCCACCAAACAGCTACAAAAATTAATTCTTTCGTTCATATTTTCCATGAGATATATCTAAATTTCTTAACGCAGTCAAAATCAACGGGTTACTTTTCACAGTGCGTACGTTTTCTTAGTGGTCAGAATAAAGCTCGTTTAAAAGCCCGCATCCTATAATAACTAAAATAACTTGAAAATAGGTTACCCGATAATCATTATGAAAACCTGGGTCAATGCCGATTAGCGAAAGAGCATAAATCTTTGGCATATGTCGGCATATTGCACGAATTCTGGTTCGTACTGCACTTCAGTTGCGAATGACAAAGAAGAACGCGGTAAAGAAGACACATGATTGAGCACCGGAACGAACCTTCTCTTTAATTAAATAAAAACGCGTTTCTGAGCGGCTTACTGAGCCTCACTTGTTTACCTAAAAATCTCTTGCACATGCCGTACTTTAGCCTGCTTCCATGTTTCGTCGTACAATCTAGCGGTTGAGTTGTGATCATGAAGCTGTATGTCACTGCTGAGTCCTCCGTCTGGCAAACGTCTGCCCCAATTGAGTGCACTTTTAATAGCCATCAGGGCTGGAAAAACACCCGCGGATGAGCACCACTCATCCCCCCCCCCCGCCGCATGAAGTACGCCACTGGAATTTTTCCTGGGGCTTGCCAGTTGTCACGTGTGGCTGTTGAAACAGCAATGAGCGCAGACAGCAGTCCTGCAGCTTACGTGCTGAAAGCAACCAATCAGGGTTAGCCACAAGGCTATGCGCTATCGTGTCACTGATTGCCGAGCACTTCTGCCCGCCTGCGTGGGTCAGAACGCCTAAAGTTTAGTCGGAGGGATTGCGGTCCATCCCAGTAGACCGTTTTACCACATGGAGGATTTTCTGGCGCACTGGCTGGCACTGGCTGATGGGTCACAGAGGTGGCTGAACACATCTCAGAATACAGAAACGGTGACCGTAGCTCCTCATAATGCATTGTTCTGCACGACTGACGTAGCAGCAGTAAACTTGCACACGGACTGCAGTTATCGGCGGCGTAATATGGTTAAGCTAAAAAGTTGGTATATATTGCTTATAAGCATCACCAGAGTAACAAAAACAACCCAGGTTTGTCTAATACGGGACCGGTGCTGAGAGGTATTATATGGGTGAGCATATCAGGGGAGGGAAAATACACCTAAAAATTAACAATAAACTAATGAAACTAAAGTAAATTAAACTTAAATTAAACAGAGCTAAAACCAAACTAGCAAAATTAAAGAACAAAAGCTTACCTGAACTAAACAAATTAAAATTAAGCTATGGAAACTAAATAGTAATTGAATGAAGCCATTTATAAAATAAATAAAAAATCACAGCGAAGTAAGTACTTAGAAATGTTAAGTAAGCTACGGTGATATAAATAAGAAGGCCTCATCAAAAATTTTACAAAAGCATGTACCAATTACAGCACAGCATTGCAATTTCGTCTTTTCTTTACTTCCGGAGGCATTAATTTTTGGACTCGAAGTAGATCAGTATGTTCAAGGTTCTACAGATTTACACCATAATGCGCTACCAGTTTATGGGTAATAGCGTAAAGCTTTGAAATTGGATAAAAATTCTTCATGAGCATTACCGCCGTAGCAACCTCTCCCTAGGTTTGTATTATACTGTACCGCTGGTAATAGGGGTAAGATGGGTGGAACGTATCACGAGGGAGAAAAGTTAACTAAAAATCGCAAAAAATAAAATAATAAAACTCTAAAAAATGAAAAGAAACCTAAACTATCGACGACCTGAGTGGATATTTATATTTTCCCAACCTTTTCGGTGGACTCTGCAGTCAGCAAGTTAGGATCAGGCTGCATATTCCGAACTCATCCTCCAAGAGCGTAAGGTTTTTTCTTCTTAACCCCACATATCCCCCACAAGGTTGACAGTTTTTCGCCTAAAAATCCTTGGGAGTTTTTTCACTTTCTGTTCATTTTTTACCACCTCATGACTCAATGCAACTGATCTTGCCAACAAACTGAGATAAAAATTTTCTGATACCACAAAACACCTGTACAAAGAGGTGAATCAAAGGTAATCTACCTACATACTCCTCAATAACTTGATACTGATACTAATAAAATTAAACCGTAAACTGAAAACGAAACTAAACTTAACTCAATTTACTTGATCAACTTAACTAAAAATTAAACCAATGCGGATAAAGCTATGCTATAACCTGATAAATAAAGGAAACTCAATATGAAAATACAAGAAAATAGGTATTAAGTACTGTTTAGTTTTATGAAAACCTTACCAAAAGTGCTACTAAAAACATGTACTGATAAGAGTAAAGCATTAGTATTTCAGCTCTTTTATTTCGTAAGAGCTTAATTTTTGAACTCGATGTGGATCGGTATATTCAAGGGCCTATATGTTTTGATAGAAATTTGATATAAAAAGTGGGCAACCGTCCATCAGTCGCTGCGGTATAACCACAAAAAATTCACAAACGGCCATCACACAGTCAATAGTAAAGCTTACGTAATTATTGACGCAATGGGCAGCCGAGAACGTTGGTCCGAATACCGCATATGTAATTTCTGGCTACACTTGTAGACCACTGCCTAGTGGATCTTAATTCAACTGAAATACCACGATTTTCTCTCAAATGGGCAGTCAGCAATCGCTGAAACAACGACTTACTTGCGGAATACTTGCAATTACCGGAATAAAATGGCTTATTTTATTTTTTGCAATTTAGTAATGCGATTATTAGGAATAATCATAACATTCGAATTTAAAAAAGTTTTTGTGCAACAACTCGTAGCGACTAAATGGTGCTATTATAACAAAGCGCACTGGCGGATGTGAAGGTCATTTACTGCCCTCAAAACCGTCCAATTGAATAAGGTATGGTGAACGCTGTAGTGGACGTGAGCGAATTTCAGACTGCCAATAGTTTATCTTTTGATTCGCTCATATTGGAGAAGATATTTGAATAAAGACCGTTTGTTAAATCACAGTTTGCATTTAAAAATTCTGCTTCGGAAAGCTTCAACTATTTTGATTCAGGTATTAAGAGTAAACTTAAACTGCTCTGTTCAACAGTTTCAGTTTGAGCTTTTTAATGCTAAATACTCAAAGTTTTTTTTTTAAATTGAACTTTATAACACACATTTTCAAAGCTGGTTCCGCTAATATTTTCCTTATATGCTTTCAATATTATCCGTATTTCACTGGACATCGAAGGGGCTCCATACAGCGCTTAGTAAAATTTAGGTGTCCAAACTGTTTTATGGCCTCTAAACTTCGATTTTTAGAGAAAAAGAGAGAGACAAAGAGACAGACTTCAATTCTATAGTCATGTGATAATACGAGCAGTTAAAAGGTTAACTCACAACGTAAACAAGGCCACCGTTGACACCATCGGACTGTTTTGACTCTGCAGGATTCATGTCTTGGCGATGTTGGCATGAGCGACAGTAAATTAAAAAATTGAGTTAGGCTTTTAAATGGATGCTGTTCCCGGGGTCATACGACTGGTTGCTGTCGACCAATCGTGTGCGCCCATTTGGGGTTATCGCGATGTAATGATGAAGCGTGTCAAACTGGTGCCGTAGAAAGAATATTTATTGGCCACAGTGCAATCGAAACCAAGGCAAACACACAGACTCTAGGTTGGATCGTTGAAATCGCTACAGCGAATAAGAATTTGCTCGTAAATGGGATAAGGAAAGACAGCATTATACAGACAAATACAGTGATTCAGGTTGAGCCGCCATTTTTGCAAAATAATAAAATGATACCTTTTGACAGGGCTAGGAAAGAGCCAAGTTAAGACTGAAAATAGTTCTATTCCCTCGCATATGGTAGGAACAAATTAGCGCGTAGATTCTAGAAATCGCGGCCGTTAAGTCAGAGTAAAGAAAATAGAGATTATCCCTAAAATTTTCTGGGCAATTGCTTCAACGTTGTTAAGCGTCGTTCTGTTATTTTATTAATCGGAAAAAAAGAAATACGGGCAGTTGAAGAGAATACTCGGAGGATGCGTTTGAAAAGTAGCAAGAATTTTTCATCAAAATAACACTGGAAGAAAAAAGAATGAAGTAATTGGAATGTAGATATCTATTGTTCACCGGATTACGGATTGAGTTGTGTTAATGGAACGCAAATGAAGAATGAAATAAAGATGTTTACGAACTTTAGTGTAAATAATTTCAGTACGAAGGTGGAAAAAAATTATGCTTCAGATTATCACAAAGGTAGGGAAAAGAGGATCTTGATTTGGAAAATTGTGTAATGATTCAGGACTGAGAGAGGATTGCAGTCGAAAAAAACGTGGAAGTGATTTCTGATTATTCAGTAGAAGACAGTTTGCCGAAATCCATGCTGAAAAGTGGTCCAAACCGACCTTTAAGTCCTGGAGATGTGTCTGACTTTTGAGAGGATGAACCGCAACCAAATTATTAGCATATTTATCAAACAGACAATCATGTGATGATCTCACCCCATCACCATGGAAGGAGGATATGTGAAGAGGTAAGCTTGAACGAAGGGTAACTCCAGAGTTATTAGGAGGTACCAGGGAGTTTCACTTGCTCCTTATAAAGCGTATACTGGCTGCTGCACTTAGATTATGCACACTAGTCCTACGTGCGCAGAAGAGTTCCATAAACAAACCACAATTACCCTAGCCAAAAGCCACTAATTCAGCTTCCCGTTGAACATTTCGTGTCACCGTGGCCCCATCTGCCTTGGCCTTAATCAGAAGAAGCGGAGCTCAATTCTGTTTCTTTTTAGCGCCGTCCAACAGCGGCGCCACCTCCGCAAGTTGTCATGTGATTGCATCCCTCCGTCTGCCTATGGGACAGCCAATCACAGGGGCCATAGGCTGCTATTAACCAAGCAGTTGACAAGCGGCCAGTAACTTACTCTCATATGACGCTTACGCATGCATGGTAACACCTATCAACAGTACGGCCTAGAATTCGTGTACCATGCCTACATATGCGAAAGATTGATACTCTTTAGCTAATCTGCATTGAATAGGGTTGTTATACTGATTAGCATGTGGCCCATTGTCAAGTCCTTTCAGTCATGATAAGATGCTGGCTTTTTAATGAACTTCTTTAAGACCGTAAACAAAAAGAATGTACTGTAAAGAGTGGCTACTGAATTAGTATGCATTTTTATCATTGATTTTGATTGCCCTTATAAATGCAAATATATTTCACAGAAAACATAAACAACAATTATTTTCTTGAACTAATGTGGTAGAAAATAACGCCTTCTTTAAATTTAATAGTTAAAGAAAGGACATCTTTCGGTTTTAAAAAATGTCTAAATTGCCGAATGATTTGTAAACCTTCTGACTGCTACACATGAATTCAAGGTTCACATACTGCACGCTGTGTACAGTCTATTTAGGGAAAAGTACGTTTTCTCCTCACACTGAAGTCATGGACACGCACTCGTCCTGCTATAAACTCTCTCCAACCAATTATCCCCTCCCTACTTCTTTTCTTCCCACACGGAACCGAGCCTGAAGATCACAGTGGCAAGTGCCTTTGCTATTAATTGAAACTACAATAGATTCTTTATCTCATGAAATGTTACTCAGAATTCTGAAATTAGTTTTTGATTGGAACATACTAATTGCAGATGATTGTAATAGAGACGATCGTACAGCCTAATCTCAACATATTTTGGACACCGCAGTATGCGGGCTTGTTAACGAGCTTCTTTCTGACCGACAAGAGAAACTATGTACCATAAAAAGTAGCTACTTAGTAATTATGCTTTTTTTCATCGATTTTGACTGCCTTTATAGATTCAAATATATTTTCGAAAAAGATGCACGAAAAATTATTTCTTGTACTTTTTTGGTAGAAAATAACGCCTTCTTTTAATATTATACTGAAAGAAAGGGTATCGTTCGGTTTTAAAAAGTTTCTAAACTGTCGAATAATTTTAAAAACTTTTAATTTTTACACTCGAATTCAAGGTTTACAAACTGCGCACTGTGTGCATCACGTTTAGCGAAAAGTAAGTTTTTGCCTACGGTTTGAGGAAGACCTCACACTGGTAGCCTTTGGGGGTTTGAAATTCCAACACTTACTCCCGCATCAACGCGCTCAGTCGCTTTTGTTACGTCCTTAGTTAATGGCAGCCCATGCCATATCATACAGGCTAGTCTTCGTTGACTCCTCGGAGGATGATCGTATAGGCATCGCCTTATGAACGTCTTCGGATAGCCGTTCCGCATAAACTGGCTGCGGAGATATAGGGGATCATGTGCCTTTTCTTCCGGGTTACTGTATTGAGTCTGGATTCGTTGAAGCAATGATCTCACGCAACTTGGTAGTTGAGCCCCCATGGTTGCTGTTAAAAATGAGAAACTGTGCGATGTTCGTCACCTTGCCGTAGACCGTTGTTTCTTTTTTGCCTTTGGACGTTCGCATGATAACTAGTTTATCAAGGAAGGATTGCTGCTGATCCTTTTCTTCTTCCCTCGTTAGGTTTATATCTGAGAAGATCAAGTTAAGAGGATCATGGAATTCCTGCAAGGGGTCTCTTTTGACGATAGTAAACGTGTCATCAACGTAAAGACAGCAAAACGTTGAGGCCTTTGGGTTAAAGCAATCTTTTCCAATTCTTGTAGAACCAATTCTAAAAATAAACCGGAGACTGGAGAGCCGATAGGAGTTTCCTTGATTTATGCATATGTTTATGCCGCAGAGAGTAGGTATTTTGGCAAAATTCGAACAGCGTCATGAGGTTTTCAATTTTGAGTAAACTCTGGAGTTCGTCGTACAACTCGTTATGTTTCCTTCGCAAGACGTCTCGTGCCGAAAACCCAATAAGATGGATGTGGGTACTGATTTCACCACAAAGGGAACCAACATTTGGTCCAATTGAATACTTCGGCCATGGAAGTTTGCCAGGAATTGAGAGGCTGAAATGACTGAGGCAACCGAACTGTCTTGAGAGAAAATTGAAACATTGTTTTCCCTATTAAGCTTCACTCTTCTAATTGTACAGTTAGTTTACTATATTAGCGGGCAATGACCGTTTGTAGATGAATAAGAGGTCGCGAAATTGTATGACGTCAATACATTCTGCTCAACTTGTGTCTTGAAAGAGTTTTTTTCAAGTTTATCCATTTTTTACAAATTACAAGTGGTGATGCCTTTTACGACAAAAATTAACCGCAATAGATCGTTTGTTTTGAGGACATTTGGCTGACCATATAACTGAGCCCGGGCAGTATCTGTCGGGTTCCTTAGGAGTGGTGCGTTTTCAGCCATCACCTATTTGCGTTTGAAGTTACCAAGTAATTTATTTAACCGACTAGCTTCTGCTATGGCATCTGAGCTCTGTGCTGTTCTGTGGCATACTCTGCTGTCAAAGCAGAGTTTTTGTATTCTCATTTTGTAGTCTACTCGGTTCAGCACGACCATCGACCGCCCCTCATCCGCAAGTAGAATGAAAATATGATGTTATTAAGGAGGTTTGGCAGATTTGCTTCATTTAAGTTGATCAAATTGTGAAATATTATGGGCTGGTCGTTTTGTAATCAGCAAGGAAGTGATTTTTTCACAGGAAGTTTTCATCGTCCTCTGTTGTTTCAGCCATCATAAGCATGGCTTTTATAGCTGCAAAAAATCGGCAGGATCGGCATCGGCAATGTCAAAATACTTCAGTTTGGCGCTTTCGTAGTTGCTGTTTTGTTTGTTGCTTGGAGAAGAGGTTATGGGCTGCAATGGATGCCAAAAGCTAGATTTAGTGGCGCCCTAGAAGATTATAAAATGAAACCAATCAGCTTGTGTCCTCATGAGACTAGCGACTCGATTGGCCATCTGGCTGCTTCTGTCCTGGTCAGCTCTTGTGACCTCGGCTCCTTCGTAGATCGAGACGAATGGTCGCACCCCAGCTCCATGTATGGGCGGAGAAGACGAACTCAGTTCGATCACCGAAATCATCCTTTGATTTTTCTGAGCTTTTGAACTCTGATTGGAGTCTTTCCTCAAAGATAAAGACGTCAACGAAAACAAGTAACAGTTATGGTGGGCAGGGTTCATTTATGACGCCGTACACGAAGAAACCATGAATAAAGCACCTACCGGGAGCGACCAAACGCAATGTTGCGGAACTAGGTGTCGGAATTGCACACCGGTTCAAGGATACCATGTGCAGCCGAGTCATGAGAAGCAAGGACTGCTTAAGTTCCTGTGTCTGGTATAATGAGCCATACACTTTGCCTAAATCGCCCTCAAAATTACACAGAAGGGACCAGAAACATGTCGGCATACACGAACGTAAGCCAGCTGTGAGGCGGTGTGAGGCGCTATCACAAGCTACTTCATCACGTCACGCTTTTAACTTCGCAACAGCGAAGATAATCGTCGAAACCGGCAGTAGGACAACCCGTGAATTTATTGAAGCATGGGCCTCAGATAAGAACTCGGTCAATCGATTTATCGATCGGCCGCGCGACACATCGTCCTGAGCAGGTATTTCCGGGCTGGTGTCAATGGTGATTGATTGGCCCCTGTTCTCTAAGGCTTTTGCTTGGCTTTCCGTTGAGGCTTTTGTCTCTAACTATGGACTCTATTAAGAGATTCCGGTGATCGACCTGCCTTTTTCATCTTCTTTTTTCTCTTCTCCCTATACACACACCCGGGATGCGAATATTCGCCTTAAATTTTCTTTTTTTTCTTTCACATCTTTATCATTAACTGAATGAATACCGCATGCGCTCGAAACTTCTCTGTTTCCAATTTGGTCCCATTTGCTGCTAGCCCCTGACTTCCTCGTCCCTATGAGACAATTTCGCAAGTCTGCTTGAAATATTATTGTGCCCCCCCTTACAATGGCTGACATGCTGGACACGGAAAGCTTCCTTACTTTATCATTCTGCTTTTATGTATCCAAAGATACAGTCCAGTTGAAGACTGCGTGCTCAGACAGAGCATACAGTCCTGGGGGAATTTGTTTTCTTCTGGAATTTCTTGGGGTTTTCCCCACTCTAGCGTCTCCTAGTGCTGTGGTGGTTGAATTGGTGTCGGCGCTCAGTTCGTTGGGGGTTTAACCCGGAAGGAGATGACCCCAACGTCTCTGGTCTCGACATCTGTTAAGTACCGAGATACAGGCCTCTGTATGCCTGCGTAAAAGTGCTAGAAGTGAAACATCACCCTTTTTCGCCAATTGCCAAGTTCATTGACGCAAGTGCAGTACTTGTAATACTTTATTATCGCACTAAGCGGATGCATAAAGGCTGTCCCCAGGGGTAAACAAGCGGAATGCTTGGAATCTGTGATTCGATGAGCGAAGAGACTTAAATTGATTAAGTAGATTTATTTTTTTGCAGTGGAAAGGGTTTTTTCGGTGCTTCTTCCTCGATAAAATAGCATTAATTTCAGCGTCCTTGTTATATGTTCTACTGCTCAAATATATTCGCTCTGTATGACCTTCATTTATCTCGAAACTACTTATTACCTTACTGAAAATGATACCGTCCACGTAATCATTCTATATTTATTGATTTATTCAAGCTGCATTTCTTATACTGGCGTCATACTTTTTGATAAGGAGAAGAGCGTTCACTTTTAAAAATCCAAAAGCTGCTCCAAAATCTTCTTAAAAATGGGCTGTAAATTGCATAGCGCCGGCGTGCTAAGCCTACCATTTGGTTAACGTTAAGCTGTTGTTAATCATTTGCCTGGAAACTGGACGACAGATATATAAATGTTTATTTCATTTGATTAGCATTTGGTGGCGGAGAATGCCCGCACGTGAAGAACATGTCAGAACTGGCACTGCATTACAGACGTCGCGATGAAGAGCACACTTTGCTTAATCTCGTTGATTAATATTATATCATGTTATTCTGTTTCTGGTCGTCAATTTAAACAATAAAAGTTTTGCAGCATTACCTGTGCGATTGGAATTATGGTATACATACGCGAAAGTGTGCCTCACGTTCCCAGTCTTCTAACTTTCAAGTAAACGAAGTGATAGATGAGGTGGAGGGGGGGGGGAAATAGCGTTGTTTGTAAGTCTCACATTTTACGCAGCCCGGCAGGACTTTTGCATTTCGAAAAATTATGCGGAAGGCAGAGGAGTTTTTGAAATTATATATAATGGTTTTACGCGATTTGACGTTGAAGCATTATTAGATGAGAGACACTCCGTTTAAACGGCTTACCTGATCACATTCTAGAATAAAATCTTCTGGACAACAGTGGCTTATGTAGCCACACTCATTAATCCCTACAACCTGCATGTTTTCCTAAGAAAATGGTGTTTATCGGGTTTTATGGGAGGGAAATTAGGCCACGCGGTGAAATATAGTTTAATGAATTCTAAATGCATTTTTATTTTACTGTATTTAGAAGTGTTGTTGGTTTATATCTCTAGATTTTCCTTATCTGTTTTATCATTTAACTTATTGCGGAAAAAACCCGATTATCAAACTGCAGGGTTCTTGAATTTCCCGAAAAATTGGAATGGTAGTTTTTGAGGTCGTCTACTTCAACTTACCTGTGGTCCAACTTACCGTTCTGAAGTTATATTAGTATAATCCGCGGCGCGAATCGACGCGCACACCTTCATTTTACATGCGGAACAACTTATTCCCAGCGGCTGCGAGAAGCAACTTCGACTATGTTTTTTCCCTTTACGCATACTTTTAAAAATTTCCTTCTCTGCCTATCCTATTTCCCTACCCCACAAAACTCTTTAGCCATAGTTTTTGCAGGACAAAATTCTGAGACTAGGGGTATATGAGTTGGCCTAAATAAGCTAGCTGGACGGAACGCAGTTCGCCAGTGCGTACACTCAGCGTTCTGCCTTTGTGTATTTTAACTAAGGTTTCAAAATTAAGGAAGTGGTCCATTATGTGATAATGGCAATATACGTTTAAATTATTATTTTAATCATTTAGTTAATTAAATATGTGTAATTATTTATTTCATTTGTTTTATTTTGCTATATTTTTGGACTATCGCGCGGTGTGACGTTGCTATATGTGAGCCGTTTGATAGTGATTTTCTCTACTCATTCCTGTTTTTTTTTAATGTGCATCTTTTATTTTTTTTATCCTGCGTCCCCGTATTGCTATAGTGAAACTAATAGTGCTCACGTTCAAGGAACGTCTCAACAGCGTCTTCCCGGACATCCAATTTACGACGGAGGAAGAAGAGAACAACCAGCCGGCCTTCCTTTATGTCCTCGTCTATCGCAAAACTTGTGCTGGCCTTAAGACTAAAGTATTTAGGAAAGCGACAAACACGATGCATGTACTGAATTACAACAGCAACCACCCAATCAGCTACAAACGCAGTTGCGTAACGACGCTCTATCGGCGTGTTGAGACGCACTGCAGTAAACCAGAGGATAAAGTTGCCGAAATGCAATACCTTCGACGGTTATTCAGAGAAAATGGTTACCCACGCAACTTCGTCAACCGGTGCTTGCGCAAACGAGATGCCAACAAAGTCACATGGACCCGAAAATTTGGCGAGCGATCCCATACGTCAAAAACGTATCGGAAGCTGTCGGCCGTCTTCTCGCACCACTTGGATTTGGAATCACACACAGGCCGGAGCTAACCATAAGGTATCAGATCATAAAAACCGTTAGACCCCCTGTCACGGAAAGAAATATCGGGAGTTCTCTACAGGATCTGGTGCAGTTGCGGGCGAAGCAACTATGTCGAAGAAACTGGCAGACTTCTCAATACGTGAATTGCCGAACACGCGGCAGTAGTGAGGTGAAATGATGCCAATTCTCAAGTTGAGGCTCATTCAACGAGACCCGACCACACATTCAAATTTGATGAGGCCGAAATTCTCGCAAGAGGCGACAATCGAGTGAGCCGATAATTCCTTGAGTCATGGTTCGCGGGCACCCAATCCATCAAAAAATGCAACGATTTGCCCAATCCACATTCGGTGTTGAGATTAAATTTGGCTAAATCAAATCACAATTCATGGAACAGACGGGCCACCACATCATCTTATGCCAACATCGCAAGGCCAGATGGTCATGGTTGACGCGACGAATCAGAACACACTCAGCGCATTTATCGATTTTTTCTGTATAGTTGTTGCCGTTGACCACGTAATTTTCTTTAATTTATATAAGTTTGATCATTACGTTAATACCAGTGTGAATGTATTTAAGGAAAACATAGAACTAATAATTAACGGCATAAGGCCTATTAAGTACTTAAAATAACTATAGGAATTACTAACTGTTCGCAAAGGAATAAAACATTTTCTCGATAATGCCGTGGTTCTAGAGACGTAAAAAGGGCTTTAAATTATAACAATAAACTTAGGTATTATGTTAAGTTGAAAACTTGATGCAACCACTTTCGATATAATAAAAGAATTTTTCTTGAGTCAAGATATTCGGTAAAGTCTGTTCTTACCGTTTACGTATTTATTGAATGTCATCCAAAAAAGTGTGTCATCAAATTGCTTGTTTTTACTATCTTCACTGATCAATTCATAATTTGCGCATCTGTTCGACGTTAACACCAAAATCTTTAAAATAAGGTATATATAAAGAGTATTAACCGAAAGAAATTGTTTTTGGATATTAGTTCTTAGAATGGTGACCATGTTGCTTCTTTGTAGAAATGCCTCGAAACAGCAAACCACATTGTCAAGAGTAAATCATGTCAGCTGTATAACTCTGCAACTTCTATTCCTAAGACTTATGAAAAACTTTTCATAAACGGTTACCTCTTAGAAATTGCTTTAGTTAGATATTCGGCTGACGAACTTGTGTATATTAAATTTCTCCAACGTAATGTCACAATTAAATTTGAGAATTTTGAGAATTTCTTGACGATAAACGATTCAATTTGACTGGAAATAAAAGATCTTCCACATGAGTAGATTAATTCCACTTTCAGATATATACTGACGAATTCAAAAAACTGGCCATATACATTGCCATTGTTTGAAGAACTTATTATTCTTTCGTCTGTCTCGTTTCTAAATAAAGTAAAAGGGGACTGTAAATTATACAAAAAATTATTTTTCTTCACGACTTACATTTGATAAGGCATTATTTGTGTTAAATCTACGAAAACATGGTAGAAATGTGGTTTTTATTGAAGGTTATTTGAGGTTAATTGCTGCATTCAAACAAAAACTCTTCTGTTAATGCGTTTTTTACAAAGAAACTTCACCAAATAGCTAAACATAATTTCTTAAACACATATGCTCAATGTTACTGCAAACAAATTTGGTTCCTTTAACTTGGCTTCAATTCAATCTGAACAAGTTTGTATAAACTTTTCAAGTTCTGGAAGGGATATCTTCTGTACCTATTTTATTTATTTTGGAGTTCCGTCTTAGTATCATCAACTTTAACGTGCCGTTTGGTTCGCTCTTACGTAATAGCATAGGAAATTCCTTATTTTATGAGCCATTTCCCATTTCCACAAAATTAATGGTTATTTCTCTTATACCATGGTTTATATTCGCCTTTTAAAGTGGGCAAGCCAACAAGCCCGTTGCACGGTGTTAAGAGCGCGTTGGACTTCTAGCCAGCATGGTCGTAGGTTCGATCCTCGGGTCCCGCAAGATAGGAGCTAAAGTTTTATGCTCAATTTTCGGGTTATGCAGTACCTGGGGTTAGGGATGACTGGCCGATGTTGGCTGATAGTTCGACCACTGATTTCCATTCTGTCAAACAAATGCTCAAAGAGCAGGGATGGAGAGTGCAGTCAGATATAATGAAAGTAGACACGCAGGAATCGACAACCCTCACCCCAATTGAACCGGTGGCAAGACGGAGTCTAGATGACCGAACGGGAATCAGGCATAAGCCGCTTTCTCAAATGCCTGCCAGAAACACCACCTAACTTATTGATTGCAGCCTTTTTGCTGAAACTACAGCAGTCTCTACCCTCAATCCCCTTCAGGAGACGTCCAGAAAGACGACAAGACACTAAGTCTCTTATTACTGCAACTACTATTTGTACTACCGCTTACTAACAGTACAGCTGAGTAATATTAGTCGTGGTAATTTTACTGACATTCTTCAATAAACGCTCGAGTTCTACCATACCTTAAGGTTGCAACCGTAGTGCTTTAGCCGTGATTCAGCCTAATTTTGAGTAATAACAGTATCTAGCTTGCGAAGGATAACGCATTACCACAGGGTAACGTCTTTCTTCATGACTAAGACGACCAGGGACGACCATGGCGAGCTTGCGATAAAAAGAGTCAGAGCGCTACAAACAGAGCGAGCTGAGGGTGTTAAATTAGCGATCGGTGAACGTTTATTGACGAGAGTTGTAGAGTGCATCTGTAGTGGTCTCTGTCGTCCGACGCCCTTCATTGCTTTGTCCGGCGTCATTGTTCAAGGCCAGCTGCCTCAAGGTCATTCAATACCTCAGTACGCGCTGACCTGCAAAGACTTGACTTACTTACACTCGGACACGCATACAATGGCCGCCGTTGACCACGTAATTTTCCTTAAGTTGTATAAGTTTGATCATTACTCCAATACCAGTGTGAATGTATTTAGGAAAACATAGAAATAATGATGAACGGCATAAGGCCTATTAAGTACTTAAAATAATTATAGGAATTACAAAGTGTTCGTAAAGGAATTTAAAATTTTCTCGATAATGCCGTGGTTCTAGAGACGTAAAAAAGAGCTCTTAATTAGAACAATAAATTAAGATATTGTGTTAAGTTGAAAACTTGAAGCAACCACTTTCGATATAATAAAAGAATTTTTCTTTAGTCAGAATATTCTGTTAAGTTTTTTCTTACCGTTTACGTATTTATTGAATGTCATCCAAAAAAGTGTGTCATCAAATTGCTTGTTTCTACTATCTTCACTGATAAATTAATACTTTGCGCATCTTTTCGACGTTTACACCAAAACCTTTAAAATAAGGTACATATCAAGAGGATTTACCGAAAGAAAGTGCTTTTGGATATTCGTTCATAGAATGATGACCATGTTGCTTTTTTGTAGAAATGCCTCGAAACAGCAAACCACATTGTCAAGAGTAAATCATGTCAGCTGTATAACTCTGCAACTTCTATTCCTAAGACTTATGAAAAACTTTTCATAAACGGTTACCTCTTAGAAATTGCTTTAGTTAGATATTCGGCTGACGAACTTGTGTGCATATTAAATTTCTCCAACGTAATGTCACAACGAAATTTGATAATTTTGAGAATTTCTTTCAGTTTTATTAAGATAAACGATGAAATTTGACTGGAAATAAAAGAACTTTCTTTTCTCTTTATAATGGTTTACCTTCCGCATGATTATATTTATTCCAAATTCAGATAAATACTGGCAAATTTAAAAAAAGTGGCCTTATACATTGCCATTTTTTTAAAAACTTATTATTTTTTCGTCTGTTCCGTTTCTTAATAAAGTGAAAGAGGATTGTAAAGTCTACAAAAAACTATTTTTTCTTCACGAATTTCATTTAATAAAGCATTATTTGTGTTAAATCTACGAAAAAATGTTAGACATTTGGTGTTTATTGAAGGAAATTTGAGGTTCATTGCTGCATTCAAACAAAAACTCTTCTGTTAATGGATTTTTTACGAAGAAACTTCACCAGATAGCTAACATAATTTCTTAAACACATATGTTCAATGCTACTGCAAACAAATTTGGTTCCTTTAACTTAGCTTCACTTCAATCTGAACAATTTTTTATAAGTTTTTCCAGTTCTGGAAGGGTTATCTTCTGTACCTATTTTATTTATTTTGGAGGTCCTTCTTAGTATTATTAACTTTAACATGCCGTTTGGTTCGCTCTTACGTAATAGCAAAGGAAATTCCTTCTATATGAGCCTACTCCCAATTTTCCCAAAACTAATGGTTGTTTCTCTTAATAAACCTAACTTTAATGACGATTTAACTAAGTAAAAGGCTTTTGCAGAATTTAATAAACTAAATGAATCTCAATAGTGCTTTCAAATATATGCCAAAATGTCCAGGCAACTTTCATAATTAGCGTTGCATGGTCTTCGGCGGCTGCTGTACATTGAAATTTTACGGCGGAACCCTGTGCACACACAAACTGTTTCTGCTACTGTTCTGCGAGCATGTCTCTGAAGATGAATCCATGACGGACATCGAAACGTTAGGCCAATAAACATAGTGTCCCAGCGATCAAGTTGTCTTCTACTTCTCAGTGAGTAGCGTATAGTACAATCCGAAATACATCCCTAGAAGTTCAAATGTGGAATTTGGATTCAGCTTTAAAACAGGTAATTTCAAGTCTGTGTTCGCCATAGAACATTTAGTAACTGTGAACTAGAAAACCGGCATCACAAGTCACCATGCACACAATAGAAACTGGACATCAATTTGCATGCGACGGAACTTGCATTGTTGGCTCTTGTCCATACAAGAAAGGCCGCGAGTTTTTTGAAGCTATTAACTCCGAGGACTCGTGCAGCAACAGGCACGTCGAATTGGACGCAATGTACACCAGCCTCAGCGAAGCATGGAAGAGAAGGCAGCCTACACGGACTGGAGGAAGCCAAAACCAACCACCCCCAACCGCACGATTAAATGCGGTCGACAGTTAGTTACTGACCGATCAACTAAGTACATGCGGGGGACATCTGTTTTCCCCTACTTAACGCATATTTACCTGCGGTTGACGATTATCGACTGTTACTCTGACCCTATATATGAATTTCTGTTAGCCATCATTTTGAAGTAGCTGTTTCGTGCAATGCTCATCCGTCTGATGACAATTTAGAGAGCCAGTTTCGAAAATTCACACAATAAACCACCGTTGGCCAACGTACTTCTTCCACCGATTTAAGTAACTGCGTTATCTGCACTCATGTTTTATTGACTAACGTCAGTTTTATTTTTAGTTTATCTGATGACCCGCGCATGGTACGTGGAGTTGACAGGAACCGTATGTTTGCTTGACTGTTGTCTTCAAAGTCACTACGAAAGCGCAAGAGAAGGCAATGGGCTACGAGAAAAATTTTATGCAAAAACAGTCGACTATTCTCAGTAAAGGCTCTCTGTACTTACAGCATCTCTTTCCGATTGGCTAGGCTCTGTCCAATGAGTTTGAAGAAGCAAGTGTGGGTGACTTACGCATGTGCTTTCCGGCAGGATTGTCTCGGCGTGAAAATGGGGACATTTTCTGCAGTTTCCAAAAGAGTGTTTGTGGGTTCAACCCATTTCTTGATCCCGCGAACTCTGTCTGATTCTAGTTAAGGTGACTGCTTTCGAAGTACGCCTGGTGGTCGCTACTAATTGCATTGCTTTCTGAGCAACTAAACCTCTACAGGAGTAGCCGAGGTCGCTGTAGAAAAAAGCTTGAAGCAGACCGTAAACAGAGATCATGTGTTAAAAGCCATGCAGGTATAATCAAATGCTTCCAACACAGAGACAATTTAATCGTCGCGAAAATAGACGAAGACACTTAAGGTTTGGTCCCTCTCGTGGGAACTTTAACGGAATCTATCTAAGCACTAGGAAGTAGTGGAAAAAATACAGACTATTTAATTTACCGGTTTTATTTCTAACGGCATTTATTCAAGTTGTTTTGTGGATACCTAATTTAAATGTGCGTTGCCTACCTGGCAAGATACTCAGTTTGTACCTTAGGCTAATCAGTAGGCGACTGCTTGTACGGGCTTTGTTCAAGTTTCCCTAAACCGAAAGGATTTCGTTAAGGCTTATCGATGTCAGTTGTGACAGGCACCTTTAAAACGCGCAAAAAAACATTTGCCGTGCATTCGCGTTCATGTATTGGTGAAATACCGGATGCGTGGAATTCTAATTCGAATA
>JAYGXS010000004.1:1384809-1399936 GCA_036362985.1 Ligula intestinalis | reverse complement strand
CATAAGGGAGGTTCCGTTGGCCTCGTACTAATTTTGTTGCGCGTCTTTGTACCCTTTCGAGGTTTTGTTCTTTGGCTGTCCAAGTTCTCCTGGCTTGGATGGCGAATTCCAGTTGAGGTCGCACGAACGTGCCGAATACCTTGCCAAATACAACTTTGTCAAACTTAGCAAAGGCGCGCTTGATTAGATACAAGCTCGACATTGCGGATTTAGCCACTTTCAGGACGTGGAGTGATGGCTTCAGTGAAGGCGTGAACCACACCCCCAGGTCTTTCTGAGCCTCTACCTCTGGTAGCGGCGTGTGATTCAGGTAATACACCCTCCGAGGCGTAGTGCTGGTTCTACCAAAGCGCATTAGGTTGCATTTGGCCACATTGAATGGCATGAGCCAAAGGGTCGACCATTCTCCAGTCTATGCAAATTTGCCTTGAGGTTTAATTCATCGTCTTGGTTGCGTATGACCTTCCAAAGTTTTATGTCATCAGCAAATATTGCGATTTCGCAGTCTAATCCGCTTATGCAGTCATCAATATATATAAGGAAGAGAATAGGGCCAAGAACAGATCCCTGTGGAACCCCACTCTCAACTGCTACCTCCGCCGACCGCTGTTCGCCAATACATACGGTCTGGGTACGACCAGTCAAGAAGTTTGCGATCCACTGCAAAAGGTTTCCCCTTACCCCTATGCCTTCTTGAAGTCTACGAAGACTGTATGCACCGTATTCCCTTCATCGATCGCTCGGGTCCATTGTTCTAGACAATAGAGCAGATTGGTCAAGCAGGACCTTCCCCTGCGGAATCCGTGCTGCTTATCAGAAAGAAGTTGATGTTGCTCCAAAAAGTGCATCAGCTCGCGTTTGACTATGCGTTCCATAAGCTTGCAGGATATTGAGGTGAGGCTGACCGGTCTATAGTTATTTGCGGTCACCCGACTCCCACTTTTGTGGATGGGTGAGATCCACGCTGCCTTCCAATCGGTTGGCACTTGTCCAGTATTAAGAGAAGCTCGGAAGATTAGGTACAGGGGTACCGCCAACTCTATGGCTAACTCTTTTAATAGCTTTGCAGGTATCTCATCCGGACCTGACGACTTCGTTTCTTTAAGCTGTAGAAGTTCTCGCAGAACGGTAGCTTCCGTGAGTGCAACCGAGTCTATGGTCTGGATCACACCCACACTGCAGTTAATAGCGGTGAGCTCAGCCTCTCTCGTAAAGACCGACTGGAAGAAACAGGATAGATGTTCTGCCTTTTCGTTAATCTCGGAAATTTCTACACCATCGCCTGTTTTTAGCAGAGGAATAGGGTCTCTATTTCGAGTACATTGCCTAACGTAGCTGTAAAAAAGCTTTGGGTTTCCTACTGCACGGTTTATTAGATTACTCTCGAAGTTTTGGCGGCTAATTCGTATCAGGCTCTTAACCTTGTCTCTCTGCGCCTTATACCTATTGTACGATTCGGGGGTCCTCTCTCTGCGATAGATTTTGAACATCCTTCCTTTGCGGTTTACTTCCCTCTTTAGCGTCGGCGGTAGCCATCGAGGCCTATTTGTTACTTTCTTTACCGTGATAGGACAGAAATCGGTAATAAGTCCATGTAATACGGCTTTGAATGCCGACCAATCATCGAGAACGCACCCGGTGAATAGTTCGTTCCAGTCTATCTCGCTCACTGTGGTTTTCATTTGTGTAAAGTCCCCTCTCCAGATGTTGCGTCTGGTTACCGCACTACGATTGGGCACAGAGAAGAGTGAATATTCCCACTGTAGCACTACGTGATCACTTTTTCCGAGAGCTGGTAAACAATTTACAATGTCCACGCTATCAGGTGCTATGGTAAGTACTAGGTCTAAGCAATTAGCTTGTTGCCCTTCGCGTAATCTGTCGGATATAGGCCGTGTTGCGTTAGGAAAGATGCCTGTACTGTGCGCAGGAGTCGTCGATCGAAATTTACTTCTGAGCCGGGCGCAGAACTCACATTCCAGTCGATATGTGGGGCGTTAAAGTCTCCCATGACCATGACATCGGATCTCCTAGCAATTTCTTCGACTCCTTCTATAAGACTATTGTCTGACTGTTGGTTGCTCGATGGTGGACGGTAGACCGCAATGATGTCAAGGGTCTGTGACACCGGTGTTCTAACGGTGAGCCATATTGCCTCTATATTGCCCGAAAGGTTTTCGAATTTGTCGGACACGAGCAGGCCGTGTCTAACATAGATTATCGCACCCCCACCTTGACGCCCGACTCTATCTTTTCGGAAAACTTGAAACCCGGGGAGAGCAATTTCCTGGTCGCCTACCTTCGTGGACAACCATGTTTCTGTTATGCAGTCGACGTCTGGTTCCAGTTGGCACGTAATAATCTTAAGCTCATCTAATTTGGAGAGCAGGCTTTGTGCATTGGTGTACATGCACTTTAGTTTCATGGTACGGTGTAATCCGGCTGTGACAGTCACTTCCTGACCGTCGTTCGGAGTATTACGGGTTGATTCGCTGTTTCCTTCTGAATTATCTTCCCGTTGAAGATGTTAAGGCCTGCCTGGCCATTCTTCTTCCTCGACTGTAATTCCGTTACAAGTTCTCGGCGTTTCAGCCGTTCCTCCAGGGAGAAGTCCGGTTGAAAAAAAAACTCTTTATGTGCGTGACGTATGTTAGTTTTTTTAGACAGGATTACCTGAACATGTTCCTTGTTTTAAAATACTATTTTTAGCGGTCTGGGTCGGGGCATTTCTGCATTATCTGCCGGCCTTTTCCCGATACGAAATGACTTGAGCACTTCAAATTCTTTACCTGGCGGGAACAGATCGCTCAGGACATCGTTAAAGGAAACCAAGTCCGGATCGTTCTGGTCGTTTGAGTGGTCTGAAATGGCTTCTTTTAACCCCTGTACAACTAGACAGTATTCATGATCCTCTCGGTGTCGTGTGCCCTTAGCTGAGGTTTTCGCCACCTTTGCTGCAGTGGGCCTGGATCTCGAACTGTGTGGTGTGACTGCTTGGTCGTCAGAACTGTATGAAGTTGCTTCTTGCAACCCCTGAATAACTACACCATGATAACCCTCCTGAAGGGAGTCCTGAAGTACAGTTTTGGTCGCCTTCGCTGCAGTGGGCCTAGAGCTCGAAACGGATGGTGTGACCGCTTGGTCATCGGATCTGTCTGAAGTTGTCTCACCGGTATCTATGTTGTCCACTATGGCTGCCTGTATTTCAGGTATATGAATCCTCTGTTCTTCTTTAGGCGGTCCATGCGTATGCATTGAAGTCATCACTTATACCATCGCAGCGATGGTCTGCTGGAGGAGTTTTTTTTCATATTTTCCATTTTACCTTCAAGTTTGCTATACTTAGAGGCTAGAATATGATATCCTTCGCATCGGTTCTCTGTGTGCGTCGGTCGCACTCAATTAGTCAAGTTTTTCGATCGCCCGTTACAGCGTGTGGCGATAGCGCAGTGGTTAGCATTGCGGTCTTGTGTTAAAGGGGTTTTGAGTTCGAGCTCTTTTCGCGTCATACTTTGCATTTGACTTCTTGTTTGCATTATTTTCACACGACAAGTGAAATTTCCGCAAAAAAGGATTCAGATGTGAAGCTTTACCTTATATACGAGACAGATAGCCTAAGTCGTCGCTTAGCTAATGTAAGAATACGTTAAAGGCGATTCTCCTTACTTAAGACGATTGGTTTTAGAATTTAAGAAGCAGAACTTTGACGGACTACTAAAGCAATGTCTAAACGTGGAAACTTTGTTCAGGGTTGGTAAGAGCAGGCATAATAACTGAGCTAGTTTAATTTCTAACTATGCAGTAAGTTACTCCAATACTGGTATCAAAGCAAATGTGATACAATAGAATTTAGCGACTCAGCCTTTGCTCCTTCGTGTGTACTAGCGTCTGAGAATTTCACCAGCACCAGCGTTGTAGGAGTTTGGTTGGTCCGATCTCGTTTAGGAAGATTTTCGACGATTGTCTGCTTCGCTAGTCACAACGTAACTGTGCGAGCAGATGGATTTAGACCCAGGTGGCGACTAAGGAGAGGAATACTGTAGTACGGTTTGTTCAGGGAACAAATTTTGTGAGTATCCGGCTTTGTACGTAAATCAAGTGTTCGTTGGAAACAAGTATTTTCCTCTTGAAACATCACTGCTTGAAAATTTCCAAGTAAATGAAAGCGCGTAACAGAAGGTTTCACCTAGCGCAGAGGTCGGAACCTTTTTGACTCAGAGAGCCAAGAAAACAAATAGTTGGATATATATTTTAGTGAGAGCCATGTACTATATTTGAAGATTGAATTCAATCAAGTGTGAGTATAATGCGCCTCGGTCGCACGTCACTGGAGGAGCCGGAACCACAAAATCTGAAGTTTCGAATCCTAATTTTATCTGAAAGAGCCAGATGCAATCATCAAAAGAGTCACACCCATCTCGCGAGCCATACGTTCCCGACCCCGGACCTCTCTTCTAGTCTACGTAGCTGGCTAAAAAGCTGAGCGGTCTGAAATTCCTACCCCGCTATGCAGGAAATGACCTCAGCATATAATCACTTCTGACGAGTTTTGCCACCCCCTCGAGGTACTCATTTTCGCTTGAAGAATACAGAGAAGCATGAACAAATTTTTCACGAATTTTTTTCTGCTCACAATGAAAGATAAGCTTTCTACACGTTTGATGATGCACCCAGAAGCCACGGAGGTTACGTCGTTGGGGCCGAATTGCCTAAATAACGCAGCACTGAGCGGGATCACCCAGAAGTTAGTTGCAGTTAGATAGTTTTGGAGGGCGCAATCTTTCACGACCTGGTGTGACCTTAGACCCGCGGTGTTGAATTTCAGATATGTCAGAAGGGGAATATCCGCCAACGAAGTTAGCTTTTACTCATATAAACGCTCCCGTGCCTGGACGTTGACCTTTAATTCCTTTGACCCATTTAAAACATCGTTTCCAAGGTACAAATTTGAAGACAGCGTATGTAGCAGAATTTAATGGCACCATAAATTTCGCGAGTGCTCATCAGCCGCTTCCACTCGCTGCGTAAACAGAATAACGAATGATAAATTACAGAATTGAATTCATACAGAAAAATCGATCTAAAACATCAAGGTCACTTGAGATAGCCAAGAGGCAATCAATAAAGTAAGAATTCAAACATTGTGGGCAGCAAAAAACGCAGTCAACTGTCTAAGGCAAAACATCTAAGGCAAAAAGGTGGGAAGGGGGTGGGTAAACAAGGAGCCGGTGCTATCACGGCAGGGTTAGGTTCACCACATGCTCCAGTTGTTTGCATAGGTCAGGTTTAAACCACCTTATGTATGCTGCTTCCAGGTAGCGTAAGATACGAGTTGTTCATGCCCGAACAAGTACTCGGAAGGATGTTTTAGGGTCAACAGAATGACCCGTATCAAATAGGTGTTCAGTGATAGAAGAACGGGGTGTCCTATTCTCCTGTCTTAATAACCAACTCGGCAAGTGCTCTTTTGCTCTGGCTGCCAATTGCCATTGTGTTCATCCTATGTACTTGCATCCGCAAGTAAAGGTAAATTGGTAAACAACATTAGAAGTGGCGTACAACGGCAAGGCATCCTTCGCAGTTGGAATCAGAAGGGTCTTCACCGAGTTGAAAATTACAAGCTCAGCTGCAAAATAGGTCCTTTCAATGGTATTGCGTAAACGTCTCATGATGGTGTTTAAGGTGTTGTCTCCCTTAAATGGCAAGGAAATGAAAACAGGCTTTATCGGAGCTGATTGTTCTATAACCTTTTGCCGTAAGGGTTTGCTATTCTTTTCAATAAAGTGAGCTGGATAACCACGCTTGAGAAGAGTTTCCTTGAAGCTGGCAATTTCTGCATCCAGTGTATCCATTGAGCAGATTTTGCTTGTCCTCTGGAAGAGGGTGCAAACTAAGTTACGTTTCCATTGTAAGGGGACAAAACTTAGATAATGCAAATACTGCCCTCTCCATGTAGTCTTCAAATTTGACCCATTGGTCGAAAACGCGACGGCCTCGGTGGCCTTAGTTTAGTTAACGCTCTGGTCAACTGAGCTATGAGGCTCCCACTGGGAGCCGTGAGTCTAATCAGAATTGGGTCAATTTACCCGCCCGCCCAACCTACCAGAAAGTATGGAATTAATCAATTCTGATAGAGTAAGCTGACTGCCCAAGCAGAATTTCTTAAGCAATGAATACAGAATCCCTTAGATTACTATCAGGCACATTTTATTAGTAGGGGATTTGGGTAGATTTGAATAATTAATTTGACTCCGTTTTGAAAAACTCGACGGCCTTCCCCTGGCTGGTGTGGGTTCGAGTCCGACCGAGGCTGCCGAAATTTATCCAACTGGGCCAAATAAATTATCCAAATCTGTCGAAATCCCCTTCTAAGTTGACCTTTGAGTGAACGGGAGGCTCCTTCTGTACAACATCTCCGGTCTGTTATCAGTCTGATAGTCGATACCGGCCTCACATGATAAAGATATCGCGAAATTACAGAGTCTAAAAGGAGTCCAAATCAATAAACGCAGGTCATTGTTCAGAGTCGAAGAAATATAACATACTCGTAACCCGACCAAGGCGCTAATAAAACAAAACCACAAAGTCCGTTTTAATTCAAATCTCACGAAAACCAACCCAATGACTCTTCCCAAGGTGATATCTGCTGGCCGTGTCTACAGTAGAAGGATGTTCTCAGTTTTCAGTTTATTCAGTTTCAGTTTATTTGGTGAGGATAACAGGCTATGCCTTTGAAAACCCTATTCATTAGGTGAACAGCACCTATAAAAATTTACAACTCCTAACATAGTATTGGCAAACAGTGAGTAGCATTGTGTTTTACAATATATGTCTGGTTTTTAGAATTCAGACTGGAAGGGAAGGGACGGGACACATGCAATTATCCAAGCGTTGTTTGTACATCTGAAGGGAAGTGGCCTCCACGACTGGCTGTAGAAGGTTGTTCCACTGTTGTATGACACGTTGCGTGAAGAATTCAGAGCGGAGGTTTAGCTTGGAAATCTTCGTGCACAGCTTCATTGTGTGCCCACGGAGATGAGGCGAGAGGTGCCACTGAAACATGTCTTAAAAGCGTAATCCTTTCTTAAGGCCGTTTATCATCTTGTAAACTAGGATAAGATCCCCTCTTTGCTGCCTGCAATGCAGAGGGAATAAATTTAGGCCTGCCAGTCTATCTATGCAAGTGTGGTTCTTTAGACCTCTTACTAGCTTTGTTGCCCGACGCTGCACTTTCTCCAGACATGCTGTGTCCTTTGCTAGCCATGGCCGCCATGCCTGTATGTCATACTCTAGGTGTGGTCGAACAAATGCGCCGTACACTCTGCCAAAGAGATCTTCATCGAAGGCTAAAAACGCCCTTTTGATAGCGTGCAACACTCCCGTCGCTTTATTTGCAGCTTTGACAGATTGTAATGAGGGCTTCGGATTACTCTGTATCCAAATGCCGAGGTCTTTTTGCGTAGATGCTACGGCAATTTGGATGTTTTTCAGGTGATAGGTCCTGCTGCTCTGGGGGATAGGGTAGTTTGTTGGACGCAGGTGGAGGACGGCACACTTTTGCACATTAAAATCCAGCAGCCATCTCTCGGACCACGTCTGCAATTTGCAAAGATTATTTTGCAGAGCATCTCGGTCGCATAGGCGCTTAATGACCTGCCAGAGCTTAACGTCATCGGCGAACATGATTTTACCGCAGTCCATTTCTTAAAGACTGTCATTTACATAGATAATGAAGAGTAGAGGACCGAGAACGGAGCCTTGAGGAACCCCACTTACTACGTCAACCCAGTTCGATATATCCTCCCAGATGCAAACGCGTTGTTTTTGACCGAATAAAAATGACCTGATCCAGTCCAAAATTTTCCCCTTGATGCCAAGAACGCTCAGTTTATGTAAAAGGCGTTGATGGGGCACGCTGTCAAAGGCTTTGCGGAAATCGATGGACACTGCGTCCACTTCGAAGCCCTCTTCTAAAGCACTTGTCCAGGCCTCAATTGAAGTAAGTAAATTTGAAAGGCAGGAGTGTCCTCGCCGAAAGCCGTGTTGGAACTTTTGTATGATGTCATTTTCATCGCACAATCTTTGTATGGCCTGCTTGACGAGGACCTCCATCATTTTGCAGGAAAGGCAAGTCAAGCTTATGGGCCGAAAGCTGTTTGCAGACATCTTGCTACCTCCCTTATATAACGGTACGATTTTGGCCGTCTTCCACTGCAAAGGCAAGTCCCCTGTTCTCATGGAAAGCTCGAATAGAGACGAAAGAGGCACCGATAGCTCGGTCGACAATTCTTTAAGTATCAGTCCAGGGATCCCATCCGGTCCAGGAGACTTGTCTGGTTTGATGTGATTTAGGAAATGTCTTACGTCGGCGACAGAAAAGGTAACAGTTTCAATAACGGCTGTACCTTCGCCCACTTCTACTCCCGGATTGTCGTCGGCAGATTCCATCGTAAACGCCGATCTGAAAAACTCTGACAGTAACTCTACTTTCCGCGGTCCTTCCGTTACTACGTTCCCGAGGTTATCCCTTAGAGTTGCAATGTCGTCCCCGTGCTTCCTTTGACTGCGGATGTACCCATAAAACTTCTTTGGACATATTGTGGCTTGTGTTGTAAGTTGACGCTCAAAAGCAGTTCTAGAATTTCGTATTTCCTTACGGCATATATTTCGTTGCGCGTTATATTCGGCAAGTGATGTTGAATCTTGAAGATGCTCGTTCTTTTTCCACAGCCTTTGTTCCTTCTTTGTGGCCCTTTTTATCGGCTGGTTGACATATGGAGGTCTGGCACATGGTCTTATTACTTTTATTGGGCAATGGACTTCAATTAAGCGCCCTAAAGTCCCTTGGATATGCTGCCATAATTCATTTATAACGTTCGGATTGGGTAACCAGTTTTCTGCGGAAGCGGTACGTCTAATTTCTTCAAAATCGGCTTTCCAAATATTCTGCGCCTCTTTATTTGCGACTTTGGAGACAGTAGGTAACACACGCAGGTGAAAGCAACGTGGTCGCTTAACCCAAGTGGCAGTTGTGAGTTCACTTCCCTTATGATCCCCTCTTCTTTACTAAAACGAGATCTAGACAGTTTGATCGCTGGCCTTCTCGCAGTCGGGTTGTGAAGGCTATGTGTTGAATGAGATATTCGTACAAAGAAAACTGAAGTACTTGATAACTGAAAGGTGCTGCTGCGGCCTTTATTCCAGGCTTCATCCAATCGATGCCAGGAGCTTTGAAATCACCCAGATGTATTAGGTTTTCCTGTTTACAGATAATTGTCAGTGAACTGAGCATTTGTACGTCGTCACTTTCGCTGGAGTCGGGAGGCCGATAAACAACGCATATATTGAGTGCCGGATGTTGCCTAGGGTTCATTTTGCACAAAATTATTTCATATCGTCGTAGGGCTATGTCTGCGATTTCCCTCAGACAACAGGAAATTTCATTGGCTACATAAAGTGCCACTCCTCCGCCCCTACGTTGAGATCTGTCGCAGCGGAACAGTTGATAGCCTTCAATGCTGACTTCGCTGATCCCTATTGCTTCGGTCAGCCAAGTCTCTGTTAATGCAATTATATGCAATTATAATGCAATTCTGCTCTCATATTATGATTTTGAGTTCGTCAAGTTTATTGAAGATACTCTGACAATTGGTATAATAGATCTCGAGACAACGACCACTATTGCTTGTGGTATCTTCTAGAACCGTCCGGTTGACCTTGGTTAAATTTTCCGCCTGACTACTTCCGGCCAAAGAAAATTTCGTTCGATGTGGACTATTTCTCCTCCTGTTATTTGAAGGCCAGTTTCGCGTTTGTTCTTTCGGTCGTTTAGATCGTTTTTCAAAAGTCGCATTTTCCTGCGTTCCTTTGGTTCATAATCCGACTGAAAGAAAACTCCGGCATGCATAGTCCGCAGAGACGACTTTCTTTCCAGCAGAAGCTGTGCCTGCGCTTCGGTGTCCCAAATGACTTTTAATGGTCGTAGCCGAGAGCTTGAACCATTCGGCGGCTGATCCTTGTCTATTCTAAATGTTTTGAGAAATTTTACAGACTCAGTGCTTCTTAGCAGTGATTTAGCGTACTGCCAAACGAGACCTCGATCGTGCTCCATCTTATCCCCAGCAACGGTAGCCGCTGATTCTGGTGCACCCTGTATCATTATATGCTGCTTACGGTTGGTTCGAGCTTGGGCCGTGGTCATATTGCACTGAAGCAGAGTAGCAGCAGGGGTTTCGAAGTCCAGATCTGTGAAAGATTCTATGGACATTTTGCTAGTAGCATTTTCTTCTAAGTTACCGTTTGCCCTTTGGTCCAATTCAACTTCCTTTTCTTCAGAAGTCTCCTCTTGGAGTGGTTGTCTTGCTTTTTGTTCAAATGGCGTGCTCCAGGTGCTGTCTTGCGATAAAACTGAGGGCTTTGGTTGGTCTTTAGCAGGTCGCTCTTCAGTCGCCTTCTGCTGGCGTATGCGTCTGCGTTTGGCCCTGTTGGACTCGTGGTCTCCTGGTTTATTAACCACTGACCTGTCCTCTGCATGCGCCGCATCCGGTGGTGTTATCTGATTGTGCTTTATGAGCACTGCTTATATCTCCGCGGAAAATTCAAAGCTTCCCTTTAAACGCATTACGCGCGTGGCTAGGTTAAGACATCCATCGCAATCTGCACGCGCAGGCTTATTTAGCTGGGTGGTGTTCGGTTCTAAGACGGTTGGTATAAGAAGATGCGTTTTTGGATATTGGGTGGTCTGGGATTTGGTACGCGTTATTGAAAGTGCTTCGGCTATTTCTGGGAGTACCTTGCCAAAGGTTGTAAGAGGCGGCTTACATAAGTTAACCTGATTACCCCCGTTAGAGTATATCTTAGCGACTTGGCCTTCAGGGTTTGGGTTGGTGGTGAAGTCGGTAGAGCGTCCGACATTATAAAATGAGGTCCGGGGTTCAAATCCAGCCATCGACGAACATTTTTTCAGCTAGCAGAGATGGATCGTGCACGTTAGCATTACCCATGTTATTGGAAACTACATAAGAGTGCATTAATTCAAAGTCTGCAATCAACCGGCCGTGCAAATATAGATAGCGAAAAGATTTGCTTGTGCGATTAATTTCAACGTCAGAAATTTAATGTGATCGACTCAGTCTTTGTTGCAAGGAGTTCTTTGCACTGTAGAAATCAGAATCAGGAGCAGCGATGTTGTTTTTAGGAGCGAGTGAACTTCCAGACTTGTGCTGATCGTAGGGATAACTTCCAGAGCGTGGTATAATCAGCGGTCCAGTTAGATTGTGAAAGCGAAGGATTCGTCTCACTCAAAAAGGATATTTCCAAAGGGCAGATAATACGCAGTTCCTTTGTCAGTTTTTTTCAGCCAGATGTGTCTTCTACACTAAGGTAGAGACTAAAAACCTCGTAAGCGCAAAGAGCCTAAATTCGAAACCAATTTTGAAATTCCCGCTGTTCTGCAACCGAGATTATTTTTTCTTAATCAGATATCCAGCCATACCTCATAACCGGTGGTTTCATTTTGGAAACCATGCAAGTCATTTTGCATGCACCCATTGTGCTTCGGGGCACACATTTTCCAACGTCGGTAATGATATCCCAGTTTTTATGTACAGTAAGTAACGGTGTGTCTAAAATAAATTCCACCTGCCTAAGACTGTGTGAGAATAAATTCCGCCAGCGAAGGTCGAATTTCTGCCAATAGGAATTGTCTACTATTCTTATTGGTTAATAGGCATCAGTTACCTAAGCAACAAATGTTTATATTGGTCGATTTTATTATACTTAGTTCACAAAAACAGTTATAAGGGACTTTAATTTACTTCCCACCAGATTTAACACGCATTTAATCTCCTTAATCCAGTATAAGTGCCCAGGACACATGAGCTGTCCTTCAGAACTTCGCCCAGCTGAGAGCCCGAAGCTATATTTAAAATGGGAGTGTGTCGAGACCGAAACACACGGTGGGGTTAAATCTCAGGCAGAAAGAGTAGACAAACTTGAGTTTTTTCCAGAAAACTGTAAATCATAACAAAAAATGTCTACATTTGAAGCGAACAGTATCAGTGAAACTCTGAGTACATTTGACTATGAGATGAAAAACTGAATAATGCCTTCAAGTGCACCTTTTATGCTAGGACTGGCGTTCGAATCCGGAGACCTCACTAGAACCTTTCGTTTACGATTGGTAAGCTATCAAGTAATGCGGTGGAGAAAGTGACTGTGAATCTTCAATGCTTCCACTTTAACTTAACATACGCTACGTAGATGTTACAGTGAAAGCGAAAGGGAAATAACAAGTACCAAGATATGCTGACTTCGTAAATAAGTAAGGGAATCTGGAAATGACACATGAAAGGTCTCGCATGAGCACTCCCATTAGAAGCGACGATCAGGAGGCGAATGCTCCGATAGTTTATACAAATTCAATTTTCCTCAGTTAAACCGTTCAATTAAAGGAAATAAGAGCATTAACCGAATCTGCTGCATATATTTAGGCACTTTCCGTTTTATTTAAATAGCACGTCTTCTCTGGAAATTACTGTTTCGCTTCCATTATCCTGTCGCCCCGGCAAAAGGCGATTATCGAATGTGTATATAATCCTTGGGCCTTAAATATACAAATTATTATTATTATATTATATGGACTTAGATTTGGACATGTCTGACGACATACCTGAAACCTGCATATCGGATCATGTGTCAAGCCCACGGGCTACACCATGGTCACTCGGTTTAAGCACCACTAGCAATTATCGGGATTTGCATCCTAGCACCACATCGTTGCTCGAATCTACACAAAAAAGCGATGACCAAGATCGTACATCAAAAGAGGCATAAGTCTAAGAAAGCCAAACGGTTCACGGGTTTGCACTCAGCTTACCCAATAGCCAGTACATCAGAACCGAGTGTACCGGATACAAGTGCTCCCTCTTCCGAAACACGTGAGCTCGCAACATATGCCCCATTGAGTCGCAAGCAGAAAATAGTTGTAAAAGGGGCCCCAGAGTCAGAGTCGTCAATTGCACAAGAACGAATTGACCATGACGTGGGTCTCATGCGAGTTTACGCCAAACCGTTGCTAAAACCAGGCGAGTCTTTCCGCATTCTTAAGGCATTTCGAATAGGGAAGGCTCCAACAGCTCCAGAATCAATTTCTCGGCCACGACCGCTAAAATTTATTTTAGAAACTGAAGCACAGGCGAAACTCTTGCTAGAGCGCAAACCATCCTTACGGAGTCTGCATTCGCAAGTTTTTTTCAGCCGGATTACGAGTTGAAAGAGCGGATGAATATGGGAGAGCTAATAATAGAGCTGGAGAAACAGAGAACCAATGGCGAGACAAATCTCAAAATAAGAGAGGGACAAATAGTTCAAGTCAAAAGGACATCTCTCTGGTCGAAGCCGGTAACAGTGACGGCCTAGCTGTCCCGCCACCGAAACCTAAGACATGCCCTCTTAAATTGGTCGTTTTAAATGCCAGCTCACTGATTAATAAAATGCCTCTGCTCCAGACTATGGTTTTCGTCAACAGCCGAGACATTGTTATGGTAACTGAGACATGGGCATCGGCCTGTGTAGCTGACTCTGAACTCTTTGTTCTAGGCTATTCATGCGTTCGGAACGATCGAAACAATGGCCGTGGCGGAGGAAGCTGCATCTATGTAAAGCAGCCACTTGCATTTCCCCCGTTGGACTATCCACAATTCACAGCGGTGGAGGAGAGCTGCTGGCTACGAGTTGTTCTAAAAAACAAATACTCCTTACTTGTTGGCTGTGTTTATCGCCCACCTAATGCCAATGCGGACTACGATCTTTGTCTCTCTCAGGCATTTCCTGCCGCAGCTGACTTGAATCTTAAGTATTGCTTGATTGCAGGCGATTTTAACCTTCCTGACGTGCAATGGTTTCCACCATCTGGTCCTTCAAAGTTCGAGAACTTACTTGAGGCAATAGATATCAGTATGTGCGATCAGGTAGTCGGTTTTCCCACTTGAGGAGCAAACATACTCGATCTAATATTTTGTAGGGGCTGCGAACCAATTTCAGTGTCATCCTTAGACGCACTTGGGAGTTTAGACCGTCTTACAGTTGTTAGTGAACTAGAACTGGAGGCGGATCAAACATTTTCCCAAAAGCATAGTTTTTATCATGACTTCCGATCAGCAAACACGGCGACCCTACTGGCACATCTAAACGCTCTCGACTGGTCTGAATTTTTCCAATGTTTGAATGTAAATGTTTGTACCGATGCACTGTACAAAGTGCTGGATCCACTCATCCTCCACTTTGTCCCCCGTAAGACAGTAATACATGTCAAGGATGAAGTTAACCTTCCTCTTTCTTTCCGTCGTAAGCTGCGTAAACTCTCTCGTCGTTTGCATTGGCAGAACGACACTTCCGTTCTGCCCTTGATCACACTGATCTTTGAGCAGGCTAAGGAGCTCTCCGAAGAAAATCAAATAGCCGATGAGGCCCACTTCGCTGAAAATCCTTCCCTTAAGGTTGCGAAACTATTTTCGCGTATAGTAAAAGCGCAGAGGAAAACGCAACACCCCATACTTCAAGATGCTTTAGGAAACCCCATAGCTGACGCTAAGTTGACCGCCGATAGCTTTAATGCGTTCCTATCAAAAACGTTTAGTGAAAGCTCGTTCGCTGCACCTCCGGCTATCCGGGCTTGGACGGGTGCCGTACTCGAAACCATAAGTTTTACCCTCTGGGACGTGACTGCAGTCATTCGTCGTTATCGTCAATCTTATAGTCCAGGACCAGATGGCGTTCCAGTTAGCCTTCTAAAAGCTAGAGCGAATGATATCTTTCCGTCTATCCTTTGTAAGGTATTTAATCTTGCTCTTGAGAGCGAAACCTTTTCTTCGTTGTGGAAGGAATCGCACTTAATACCTATTCGCAAGCATGGCAGATCGACGTCATTCGACAACTTAAGGCCAATAAATACACTTCCCGCAGCCTCGAAGATCTTGGAGACCTTGATCAAAGAAAAGATTATGCGTCACTTGACAGAGAAGAACCTGCTCAATACAGCTCAACATGGCTTTCTCGAGAAACGATCTTGTGACACCTGCCAGCTCTCTTTCTTTGATTATGTGCTGCAATCTAGAGACAGCGGTTT
>JAYGXS010000004.1:1328545-1381696 GCA_036362985.1 Ligula intestinalis | reverse complement strand
TCTTTGATTATGTGCTGCAATCTAGAGACAGTGGTTTTGCCACTCATAGCGTCTATTTTGATTTTACTTAGGCCTTTGATCGGGTCGATCATAACCTCCTCCTTCTGAAACTGGCTTCTTTCGGTATAGGTAGCAAGCCTCTTAACTTCATATCTTCCTAGTTGGATGCTCGCACACAACGAGTAAAAAATTTCAATGTTATCTCCAACCCCACGCATGTGAGGAGTGGAGTTATACAGGGTAGTATACTGGGTCCGCTCCTATTTTGCCTGTTTGTCAACGACGTTTCAGATTTTTTTCATTACGGCGTACCCTTCATGTACGCTGATGATTTAAAAGTCGCCTAACGATCTAAACCCGCAGATCGCAACATCGTGCTCGAGCTGATAAAAAAGGATCTTCAGGCCTTCGCCCAGTGGTTTTGCACATGGCGCCTCACCGTTTCATGGCACAAATGTTCCATTATGGTTGTTGGCGACGATCATCAACCGAAATTAAGCAATGACGGCCACGAACTAAATGTCCCAGTAGTCATCAAGGATTTGTGCATATCCTTCTCCAATAGTCTCAATTTGTCAGAGCACTGTGCCCTGATAGTCTCGAAAGCACGCCGAACCACCGGATTTATCCTTAGAAATTTTAAGACTACCAAGGTTAGACCTAGCCTTTATAATATGTACGTGAGACCTAGTCTTGAATACTGCTCGCCCTTATTCAGTCTTCTGCGCACTAGTGAACGAAAGAAAATAGAATCGGTGCAGCACTTCTTCGTTAGAAGAATTTCACTACCGAACACCGTAACTTAGCCTACCAACAAAGGTGAGAACTTATAAAGCTGGATCCCTGTGGCTCCGTAGATTGCAGAAGAGTCTGTTTTTACTTTTTAAACTTTTGAATGGTCAAACCTTTAATCCTCTCAGTACAATAAGGCAGCTTGAGCACTTCCGACGCGCCAGTCATCGAGACGTATTTTTATTTCTTCCTATGGTACGTACAGTTAATTTCCGGCAATTCTTTTCAGTAAATGCCATATCACTCTGGAATAAGCTGCCCAAAAGTATTAAAACTCAGCAAAACTACCCTATGTTTAAGAGAGCTATAACTAGTTTTCTACATTCAGGACAACTTTCACGAATTTTGGGTGCTGACTCGGTGGAATCTCTCTTTCACTCTGATGGCGTTCGTGGTCTTTGAACCCCACCAGGCTTCATGCTGAAGATAATGCTGCTGAAGCAGCAGCCCACAGTCTGCTAACCCTTCAGCCGATAGCGCGCAACTTTTTCTGACAACCATTGAAGGAAGACTGAGAACACTGTGTTCGTGTGCCAACCCTCTCCGTCTCGAACTAATGTCCTTAAACGATATGCAACATTTCTCCTGCTGATGTGTCAACTCAGCTTACAACTGTACATTTATTCCGTTTGTATCATACCTTTGAAGGCAGGTTTTTTCACTTGAAACAAACTCCCTATCTCGCCCAGTATTGACAAAACACAAAACCTGAAACAAAACCAATACTGGCTGCAACATAGGGAGTTTGTTTTAAGCTTTTTCCGGGCTTCTGGGTCTTTGAAGGCGCCCAATCGGTGCATTATCAACTCTTTACAATTGCCTGTAAACTGGCATAATAAACATATTATATTATAAATGTTATTCCAGTAGTATTCAAAAATTCACAAAATGTTATCCACGCAAACAACCTTAACTGCGTTATTCATTTTTTAAGAACACAGCCTCTTCCTATGATTTTAGTTCTTGGTTTTTTCGTCCTACGCAGACAACTTGAGCAATACCAACGAAGAAATTTTCGATCCACGCTCGAAGTTTGCTTTCGATGTCCATAATCCTCAAATGGTGCATGAGATGTTGGCATGGGACACAATCAGAGGCCTTCTTGAACTCAAGTTAGACCGCATGCGCTTTGTCTTTTGCATCAAGGGCTCTACTCTAGCTGTGCACTATAGAAAGCAAGCTCTTTAGATAGTATCTACCTCTGCGATAGCCAAACTGTGCATAAGCCAAGTGGTAATGGGTTTCTAACAAGTCGTCAGCTATTTTTTGATGATCCCCATAACCTTGTAACATATGGAATTCAGACTGATGGATCTGCAGTTGTTCACGAATGCACGAATACGACTTGTGTGAAGCAGTGTAGTGTGGGCTGTTTTCAAATCTATGGAAATACATAAATTATCAAAAGATTTGTCACATATTGGATAGCGGTTTCGCTTGCTCAATGTTTTAGTTCTTCGAAAATCGCTTCTTCTCAAAACGGAAGTTTCTAAATAATTGAGTCTCCTCTGGTCTCGATAGAAGGTGGAATAAACACAGTTCCTCTGGCGAGAACCAACCCAAAGAATTCAGAACGAGGCTGGGCCTTACGTTTACTCTCCAATACCTCAAAAAATTAATTATTTTCATAAAAGGAATCTGATTGCTTTTACAGCTTCTGGTACGTGTCCGACAGTGGCTGGGGACTGGGAATGGATAAAGCAGGGAGTTCAACACATCAGAGCGTCATTGCAAAAATATGATGCGTTTAAAGTTATCACGGCGCGCTAAAACCCTTGACATGGAAGGTTGCCAACTTATTGGATACCTCAGACCGTGCAGTCAGTCCAGTGTGTTTGCAGGAGGTGGCTCATTTGTGGACTGATTCAGGCTGCAATTTTCCTTTCGTGAGCTGACTTATATGGCACTACGGCTCCTGCCACGCCAGGCACCTACTCTCGCTCCCAACTGCAATCATTTTTGACTATCTCATGACATAGGGTCCAGTTGGGGGAAGAGCTGAGAGCGAAGTATATTCCTTTATGCCTAGGCAAATATTTTACCACTATAATAGAAACCGCGCACATATTTTCGTCTCGGTTCCGCCATGCTGTGGAGCACACGATGCAGCTGTAACTATAGCACTACAACCAGCCTAATGTCCGTCGTATGAGAACAGGATCGAACAACGTCCTTTCTGTAATTAACCTGCTCCTAAATAAAATTGTGGCGAATATTTCAAAGGTGCTGGTGCTGCGGGCGAAACTTATAAGCCATCGCAGCTTCTGGTGTACATTTGGAGCTATTGACAGTGTATTAATAGAAGGCCTGCAAAACAAGCCTCGGTAGAGGTTCAGTGTAGGGCTGCCCAGTGGCAAATATCTCCCAGTCCAATTGAGTTTCAGTATTCGTGGTTAAAGTTTTACTGATTGATTAATGCGTAGGAATTGTGTTGAATCTGTGGTAAGTGCACAGCAGGAAAGAAAATTCAAGCCGCTTGTAATTGTTTTATCGGACTAAACATGAAGGCAAGAAGGTTATGGAAAGAATTCTAAAGTGTGGTGGGCGACCCGATGTTTTTTTAATGCATGATCGCTGTAAGTCAGTTTTGCTGATATCGTGCACCGTCGCCGTCGTGCTGGTTTTCGTCTGCTCTCCCATTTGGTGCAAGTCTGTGCAGATTTTAAAGGCCCTTCCCCAACTGAAGCTTCCAGCTCTGACATCCCGGAGAACAACAACAACTGAGGCCATTTGTACCGCGTATATCTATCTTCTTTGTTTCATGTCTAATCCCACTGTTCGTGATGCACTTCCTCCGTTGGACCCATGTACTTGTGGGAAAAAGATATATTTAATGAAGTGTTGAATGAGTATGATATAAGAAATGAGTAAGTGACTCCCAGACGAGTGTGCTCCAGCCACGAGTGGGCCGAAGTCCAGAGTCGCATTCAAGTCGGTGTTGTCGCTGGGTGTGGAGGTCTGCAACATGCAGTAGGTAGCCTGTTCCCGGGAGTGTCTGATAATAAGCAGTCACCATATGTAAGGTCTCTTTGTGACTTGGCCTCGGAAAGTGGTTCGCCAGTTGGCCAGACAAGTCCGTGACCTTAATCGGAGGTTTGATCGTCAAGCGCGCACGGACTGGTAGGCGCGAAAGCTAGACACTCATTTCATGCCCCACAGGCATGTAAGCAAAGCGCGGCTTAGAATAAGAGGTGACTACGTTCTCATTCTTCGGCCAGCTAATTCAACATGGCGTATTCACCTATCAATAATGACGGCGAAGTTCATCAGAGAGAGGAGGAGGTCAAGAAAGCGTCAGAGAAATTAGAAAATGGCCTCCAGGTGTCCGATATTTCAATGGTGGTAACTTCGTCAAGGGAATCGACGCCAACTTGCCATATCCTTGCGCCAGTCCCGCCGTCCTTCATACTTTTGGGTGGCTTCACGTATTTTGGCTGCTGGTTGCGTTGACTTCGCTACCTCGTGCTCATACACCTGGCAGATGACCAAATGGACTGGGCCATTGACGCTGACCTTTTCCCAAAACACACCATTCAGCGGTCTTTGCGACGAGTTCCAGCAGCTCTTCTAACCGCCATTTTCCAACAAGGAGGCGTTGAAGCGGGTGACAATTTTTCGATTGCACAATGGAGATTCCCCCACCAATTCGCTAATGGGCTCCTTCGCCTGAGCCGAGACGCGTTCCTAACCCTCGTGACACCGGAACGGGACCAAGTGTTGCTCTTTTACTTCAAAGGGGGTCTGAACTCACACAATGTCTGCTATTCGCCCCCGGGGACCTAAACGATGCCACCATTCGTTCTTTGCGTATCCTGCAGGCCAACTCGTGGCGTGACTTCGTGGCGACCTAACCCCGGTCACCGGCAGATGGGACCCCGAGGTGGTCGCACCAGCGTTCGCCAGCGCAAAACTGGGCCGACCACGGCAACATGAATGGCTCCTACAAAAACTCCAACCGCCGAGAAATTCGCCACCTAACGTCAATCATGACGAACAACGCAAATACACCTGGTCCAGTCATGAAGGCAACGATGCCGTTTCCTTTTTTCTGGTATGTCTACTTTTTACATGCCCCAGTTTACTCTACAGTTCACATAGCTAATCAGCCCGTCAAGGCCTTAATTGATGCCGATGCCTCAATTTCCTTAGTTCGGGTTGATACGCTTTCTGGTCTCGCCTTTCTTATTGAAGCGCTAATTTCGTCAAGGTTCACATTGCCACTGATGTGTCCATGATAGCCATTGGTACCGTCACTCTTCCGATTGGTTTCACAAATTGTATTCGTTAACAGATTTTCGTATTCACAACCACCCTAACGTGGGATATGATACTCGGATTTGATTTCTTGTCACATCACAGGCGTTACATTAGAGCGCATGGCCACAACTTCACTTTCGAACGGAGGTTGCAGATTATTACCGTAGCACATTGTTCGATCAACACCAAGGAAATTTGCGCCGTGATTGAGGCGGCCGTCGCATACCACCCATAGGTACGCCCGCCAAATTATTTTACGCCTGAGAAGGACCCTTCGTTGTCACTGACGTCCACACATAGCACGGTCCAACCTTCACCGCCCGATTCGACAAACTCAAACCCTATCTCTATGCACTACATTTGGCGGCCCGGACAACCTGTTCATCTTCCCGCCGCATCTCTTCTCTCCGCCCGCCACTGAAGTTGAAGTCAATACGACCCCTTAATCACATCCGATCAGCCCCGAGGACAGGGCACCGCCTTAGGGGGGCATTGTGGTGGGCGACCTGACATTTTTGTTTCAATGCATGATGGCGGGTAAGTCTGTATTCGTGGTATCGTGCACCGTGATACACATGCTGCTTGTCGTCTTCTCTCCGTTTGATTGAAAGTGTTTGAGGATGTGCAAGACTTCCCGGCTGAAACTTCCAGCTCTGTCAGCTCTGCCAGCCCAGAGAACAACAACAACTGAGACAATTTGTACCTCTTTGTTTCGGGTCTTATCCCACTATTCATAATGCACTTCCTCCACTGCCCCTATTTACTCATTTTTCTGTTAGTTCAATATGGTGTTATCATCTATAAATAATGACGGCGAAGGTCCCCAGGGAGAATAGATGATCGAGAACGCGTTAGAGAAATTGGAAACAGACATCCAGACGTCCTGTAATCTAAAAGATCAGGAAAACTGTAGTAGCAACCTCTATTTATTAACAAAGTTGTGCCTTCGGCCCGCCAGAGGTCTTGACAGCCGTCACAGTTGGTAGTATAGGCAGATTGTATTACTGGCAAAGACAAGGGCGACTAAAATGGCTATTTATGGCCTGTAAGCTGTCGTCAGCCAGTCACCCCCAGACCCAAGCGGCGTCCAACCCGAGCCTCGAACTCACGGGTGGTTCGACGGTTAGGGCGTTTGACTCTGATCAAAAAGTCGCGAGTTCGAGGCTCGGGTGAGACGCCGCTTGGGTCTGGGGATGCCTGGGTGACGACGGCCAATAAGTCAAAAAAGGCCATTCCAGTCATCGGTAATAATATCTGCCTATATTAACAAAATATGCCCATAGAACAGGAAAACTATCATAGCACCTACTACTGCCATAATAAGTTAGAATTTACATTTGTTAGCGTCAGAATGACACTATCTAAACAAGGCTATAACGAATCTCTACCCTAGTCTCAAGCACTGTTGGACAATTATAATTTATAATGTTCGGATGCATGCAAGATCTGATCTGTCTTTGTAAAAATCTTATATAGGCGTTGGAGAACAGTTCGTTTGTGGAACCTTCCGATGATATGTTGAGCTTTGTCACGCAATGCACCGAACCCATCTCCACTCATTTGGATAGGGTCTGACCATCTATGAAATATGGGTGAGGGAACGAAAAGCGCTCTAGACACATCACAAGTATACCTCGTTCTTAAGTTATTAAAAAACACGAAACTAGTCGCGAATACTCTCAGGTGGTATACGGTGGACATTGTAACTTGTATTGGGCGAGTTTAAATAAGTTTGATCGTGAGTTAAAAAATTTATATCCCTTTAATTTAATAATTTTTCATATTTGAGTTCCAAGCCATAGTTTTAGGCAAAAGGTATTCATAAATAAAAAAATATTTGCAAAAATGATGCAAATCATTCCGAAGGCCTAACGTGATACTTTTAATGACATACCACCCCAAATATAAATGTGCATCCTAATCTTGGCCAAACAATAAAACCAATAAATTTCCTGTTTCTTTTTCGTCTTACATTTGTTTGGGATTTGGAATTTATATTTCTTAGCGCCAGAAAGGCGTGAAGAGACTATTTTTTAGCGAGAGATAAAACTGTCCGTCTGGGAGCTTTTCTGAAGCGGTGGCTTTTAATGCAACCGTTCTGTGTACAAGGTAGCAGTGATGTGTTGTGACTTCGTTTGCCATTGTTCGTGTCAGGATGCGGGAGTGCATGTGGGATGTCTGATTGGGCAGGTCAAAGGACCAGACAGGGGGACATTAACAAGAGGAACAACGCGTGAAAAGGTAGGATGGCCGATGCGCACTAGACGCGCGCTGCCTGCACATCTGACTTTGACTATGTTGAGGTCAAGTCTAGGGTGGCCGTACTTTGTTGGGGCCTCTGTTTGTTAACAAGCTTGTGGCGGCCGTTTGGATGCAGGGGAAAAATCAGACACTAGACCAGCCACTAGGTCAAGCCTGGCAGGCGTCATCAGGACATTGGGGCTGCTGCCACAACTCCCCCCAGACACCAAACGGAGTGGAGGCGTTGATACTATAGCCAGCCACAAATCTGTCGGGCCAGTGAACATGACGACCAGACCTGGTGTGGTGAATCGGGGGCGAGGTTTCTCCGGTTGTAGTTGTTGTTGTTGTTGGTGGTGGTTGTGGTGGTGGTGGTGGTGTCACCGTCTGCGGCTTGGCGCTGTGTGGAGTTGAGATCGGTTCCGTGTCTTCAGCGTAAACCGGTTTGACATGGTCAATACTGAGGGTGTCTGACTTTGCGTTGCGATCTATGACAAAATCCTTGTTAGATCGTTGAACAACTTTGTAAGGCCCGTCATAAGGACTTGGAGTGGCTGGCGAACAGCGTCATGCTGGACTAGGACGAACTTGCATATTTCCAAGTCGGGAGGAATTAAGGAATTGGTCGGTGACACTCGAGGGGGCATTGCGCGGAGATTACGCATGGCACTGCGTAGTCGGTCAACACAACTGCATGTATCAAAAGACGTTAGCGTTTTTTAAGGTGAGACTAACTCACCGGGCAGGCGTAGGGAAGTTCCGAAGACAAGATCAGCTGCGGTGCAACCGATGTCCGCCTTGACAGTAGAAAGGATGGACAACATCACTAGAGGGAGATTGTCGGACCATCGGGAAGGATCAAGTTGGTCCATGAGGGCTGCCTTCAGCTGTCGATGGAAACGTTCTACGAGGCCATTTGCCTGGATATGTTATGTCGTCGTTCGAATTATGTTAGTGCCAAGAAGAGAAGTGAACTGGTGGAACAACGCGGACTCGAACTGGGATCCGCGGTCAGTAGTCGCAGTCGCAGAAACACCAAAGTTGGATACCCAATGCGTAAGGAAAGCTTTTGCAACGGTTTTAGCACTGATGTCGGGAATGGGTGCAGCAACCGGCCACCGAGTAAAACGGTTCACACAAGGCAGCAAATAGTTAGAGCCGTTAGAAGGAGAGAGAGAGAACCTACCAGGCCAAGGTAAATGTGATTGAAACGCGCATCAGGAGTGGCGAAATTGCCTACTGGAGATGCGGAATGTCGATGGATTTTAGTCAGCTAGCATGGGAGACAAGATCGGGTCGAAAGTCAAATATCCCGGTTGATGTTGGGCCAGACGAATCGATCAGTGATGAGTTTCTCTGCCGCCCAAACTCCAGGGTGGGATAGACCATAAAGGACTTTGAAGATCTTTCTTCGCAAAGTTGCTGGGACAAAGGGATGGTCGTGTTCAGTGGAAATTTCACAAGTGATGGTACCAGCTCCGATGGGAAGAGGGACATCCCGAAGAACTAAAGAGGAGGCTTCGCTGCAAAATCTGGGAAGTTCCTCATCAGACTGCTGGGCTTCAGCCATGAGCGTGAAATCGATGGGTTGTGTTGCGACGGAGTCCATCATGATTCGTGATAGAGCATCAGCAACCTAATTTTCCTTACCGTGGGCACGTTGGATTTCACAGGAAAACTGAGAGATGAAGTCAATATGACGAATCTCGCGAGTTGATTATCGATCGGGTGTAGCCCTTAAAGCGAAAACAAGCGGCTTGTGATCTGTGTGTACGACAAATTCACGACCCTCGACAAAGTGTTTGAAAGGTTGGATGGATAAGTAAATGGCTAGGAGTTCGCGACTGAAAACACTGTAGCGAGTCATTTCTGGGCTAAGCTTCTTCGAAATGAAAGCCAAAGGCTGAAGAACACCGCGAACAGTTTGCTGGAGGGATGCACCAAGAGCAGTGCTGGAAGCATCTGTCATGAGAGTAAGGTGAGCGTCTGGATGGGGATAGGCAAGGAGAGTTGCTTTCGCAAGAGCGGCCTTGACGTCGTTGAAGGACTTGACGGCCTCCTCGCTCATCGTCAGCGTCTCCTTTGAGCAAGCCAAGATACTGTTGAGTGGCTGCAGGATGTCGGCACTATGGGATAGCAATTGATGGTAGTAGTTCACCATGCCTAAGAAACGACGTAATTGGTTGAGTGTGGTAAGGACTGAAAAGTTTGCAATTGCTGAAACCTTTTCAGGTTGTATCCTATCTGCGTCCAATACGTGACCAAGGAACACTAAATTGGAGGCTCCAAACTCACACTCAGAAGCATTAATTATAACACCGTAGGAGTCGAGTCGTTCGAACAGTAGTTTCAGATGGGCCTCGTGTTCAGAAGCGTCAGAACTGGCCACCAGTAAGTCATCGAAGTCAAGACCTCACAGTACCTGATCGATGAACCGCTGGAATGTTTGAGTCGCATTCCTCAGACCAAAGGGCATGCGCATGAATTCGTATAACCCAAACGGAGTGCTAGCAGCGGTCTTGGACACATCACTGGCCTCGATTGCGATTTGGTGATATGCATGAACAAGATCAATCTTAGAGAGAATGTGCTTACCCTGTAGCCAAAGAGTGAAATCTTGAATGTGTGGTACAGGATATTGATCAGGAATGGTAACTAAGTTCAAAGCCCTGTAATTGCCACATTGTTGCCAATCGCCAGCCGTCTTCTTGGAAACAAGATGATGGGCTGATGCCCAGGAGCTGTCGGACTGTCGGATGATACCGAGTCCAAGCATGTCGTCGAACTCTGATTTGGCAATCTTCAAACGGTCTGTGGCAAGACGACGCAGTCGGCAAGATTTGGGAGGTCCAGTGGTGGAAATGTGGTGAGTGACGGTGTGTTTTATATCTACTTCTCGGGAAGAGGGGTTGGTCAGGCGGGAGAACTGCCTAAGAAGTGAGTGGTATAGACAGTCAGAAATTGGCTTGACGGTAAGAGGGCTAAGGCACTGATTCGCAACGGACTGGCAGCGGGCACGGAGGATCGTCATGTTGTCAACGAGTCGGCGATTTTTAAGATCAACTAGCAGGTCAAAGTGAGCCAGAAAATCAGCACCAATGAGGGCGACAGATACGTCGGCGATTATGAAAACCCACTGAAAAGTCCGTCGAAGGCCCAAGTCAAGAGAAATGGAGCGCTGACCAAAGATAGAAATGCTGAAATTATTGGCATCAGTGAGACACAATGTGCCGCGTTGTTTGCGGTCGGCCGGTGTTGGTGGGATCACGCTACTCTCGGCACCAGAATCGATGCGAAATTTGGTACCAGCGATACGATCCCAGAGGAACAAGCGGCGAGTGTGAAGTATGGTAGCACTCCCAGCAACAGTCACCTTTACTGCCGGGCGGGATTTTTTCCCGAGGCCGGAGGAGGAGATATGTATGAACACGGCTGCACGCATCGTCGCGCTCTGGCTCCGAACTGATGGTGATACCAGCACCAGCTTCCTGGAGATGGCTGACGGCGGTCGCGGGAACGCGAGAAAGATTGCCAACAGTCGCAGGAACGCAAGGAAGATTGTCGGCAGTCTCTTGATGGCCATCTGTTTCGTGATTGTCGTCCCTCTCCAGTGGTAAGCACACTGAGCTAAGACGTCAGTTGCGTGAACATTTGCTGAATTTTGCTCAATTCAATACAACTTTAAGGAAGTGGAAGTGTGCTTTGACTCACGGAATGTATCTCCACGAACCTCAACGCCACTAATTTGTCAGCCAGCTCAGCCGATTCGTCAATGGTCCCTTGAAAAACGGAAAGTCCCGTTTGAATGTCAAGTGCGAGGTGTTGAAGGAAGAGCTGACGAAGAATGGAGGTTTCGAACTTTCGTTCACCAACGAGTTGCTGCATCCATCTCAGAAGTTGAGACGGTTTCCGGTCACCGAACTCTTTGCCTGTGAGAAGTTGGCGTAAACGGCACTCCTCCTTCATAGCTACTCACTTTACAAGAGCCTCTTTCAGGTTTGTCGTAAGGCTGCTCTTTCGGACGATGAATGAGGAGGTCACATAGCTTCTCCGCATACTCGTCAGGAAGACTGCGCTGCAAGTGATTGAACATGGTTTCCTGGCAAGTGACCTTGCACGCTTCAAATTCGGCCTAACAGCGTACAATCCACAGCTCAAAATTTCGTGCCCAGAATGCTGGCAATTTGACAGACACATATGAATTGGAGGGAGAGTCGTCTGAATGTTCGTTATCCGGCATCGTCATGGAGATGAAGGAAGGGCTGACGGAATGTTCAGCAATTTCGTGCATTCAAAAGTCTGAGGTCACCAATATTTAGCGGTCTTGTAACTGTGACCTAGTATAACCACTTAAGTATGAATATTCCGTCTGTTAGGAGAAGGCAGTCAAATGTTAGGACTAATTTATTCGTACACAAGGCAATTTGCCGTAAAGAGACTATTTGTTTGCGAGAGATAAAACTGTCCGTCTGGGAGCTTGTCTGAAGCGGTGGCTTGTAATGCAACTGTTCTGTGTACAAGGTAGCAGTGGTGTGTTGTGAATGCGTTTGCCATTGTTTGTGTCAGGATGCGGGAGTGTGTGTGGGATGTCTGATTGGGCAAGTCAAAGGACCAGACAGGGGGACATTAACAAGAGGAACTACGCGTGAAAAGGTAGGCTGGCCGATGCGCACTAGACGCGCGCTGCCTGCACATCTGACTTTGACTATGTTGAGGTCAAGTCTAGGGTGGCCGTACTTTGTTGGGGCCTCTGTTTGTTAACAAGCTTGTGGCGGCCGTTTGGATGCAGGGAAAAAAGCAGACACTAGAACAGCCACTAGGTAAAGCCTGGCAGGCTTCGTCAGGACATTGGGACTGCTGCCACAGATCTCTTCGTAGTCATTCTTATTTCTTTTAGAAAGCCGAACATAAACGTCTCCTCGACTTTCTGAGTTATCACTGTATTTTTCTCCCAGTAATGTCCCGCCATGGGCTCATGCTGACGTTTCATCGTCGTGGAATGGTTTTCTGCAGATTCAGACATATTTCTTATATGATAATTTTACTGCTTCACTAGACCATCGTCATACCATAGTCACTATAGCTCACACTTAGCTTCGTCACTAAAGCTTATGTATACGATACATTTGTCATCGTCAAACGAAACCAGGTGGAATTTCTCCATCGTTCCCTTAACGCCATCTTTAAAGGAAATTAATTTACCTTCGAAACCGAGGCAGATGATCAACTCCCATTTTTAGACGTCCTCGTGCACAGGAACACAGATGTAGCATGCCACACGTCAGTGTACCGTAAAAACACATATTCCGAGGTCATTTTACATTGTGGGAGTAATCACCCAATATCTCACAAACGCAGTTCTGTCAACAACTTGCTCAGCCGAGCAATAACACACTGTTCGGATGAAGAAGCATTCCGAACAGAAATAAAGTACCTTCGGAAACTATTTTCCGAAAATGGGTATACTCCAGACTCTGTTCACCGATGCATGCAACAACAACAGTCCAAAACAAGCGGCAATCCAGAACTGCAACGAATAAAGCGCCAAAACCAACGAGCTGGCAAACGCTCCCATATGTGAGGAAAATACCCGAGCTCGTCGAAAGACAACTACAAAAAACACCAAATGCAGGTCACGCTCAAGCCAGCAAGTTAATTACGCACCCAAATCGTACACCCTAAGGACAGGGTTGCCAACTTCGACCGAAAAGAAATTGTGTACAAAATTCTGTGTTCCAGTTGTGATGCAGTATATTGTGGCCAAACCGGGAGAGCTCTATCAACCCATATCCATGAACACCAGTTAGCAATGGGGAGACTAGATCGCAATTCAGAGGTTGCCATGCACACACTGGACACAGAACACAATTTTGCATGGGAGCAAACCCAAATCGTTGGAACCTGCCCATCTAAGAAGGCTAGCAAATTCCTGGAGGCAATGCACTCAGATGAGGCATGCATTAACAGGCATATCGATCTTGATGTGAATTACAAATCAGTGAAGATCAGATGGAGGCAAAAGCAGCCACCACCTACCACATGATCAAATACAGATGAAAACTATTTCTTTCTTTCCCCCCCCCCGCCTAACCACATAAAAGTGATAACTATTTATCCACTGCCCGCACGACCAAATGCGGATAATGACTATCTATTCACACTCTGACGAACTATATAATCCTGTTAGTCATCGGTTTAAGTTAACCTTTTTTGTACATATCTCATCCGTCTGAAGACGAACTGGGGAACCAGATTCAAAAATTTACGTAATAAACATTAGTCTTCCCAAAGGACTTCCTTGTTCATAAAATAATGCTTTTTTGTTTAAGTGGAATGACATGCCCGGGCATTACGTCGTCATGGGATATGGGTGCGTGCCGATTATGTCTTGTTGGCCGCGTCGTTTGCGTGTGATATCACATGATCAGGCACGATTAGGAATTCCTCTACGGAACTCGGACGAACCATTGGCCGTCGGTTTAGATGCACCATAAGAGGTCCTAGACCCTATGAGTTTGTATATCTTGAATCCGTGAGTTCATTTAGAAATTTACAAGCCTGTGTTAGCACTTGGGGATTCAAATTTATCTTACCTGTCGTCCTTTTCAGGTATAACGAGTAGCAGCCAGCAACTATTTGAGTCGTTTACACTTCCTGGAGTGGATATCCCGAGTAGAAATCGACTTCTACAGATGGCCTTTTGTAGAACCGCGGGGTGGTAGTGCAACTATCTCGACAATTTGGACGCCGTTGGATCTCGTTGACAGTTCGAGTTAACTGATACAGTGTGACCTCGTATCTCCCCGAATGTGCCTCATTTCAGTCTGCGTTCCAATCAACACCTGAACGGAGAATTTGTGTAAGTCGACATATGATGACCCACAGACCTGTATTGAAGAAGGTGAAAATACATTCAATTTCCTGAATCCTCTGCTTAAAAGTGCTCATAATCTTTTCAGAGTGTAGAAGTCGGCGGTTGGGCAGAACCAGGAGCTCCATTTTGCAGTTGGTTCAAACGGAGCATTGTCCGGGGTAATCGTGCAACCCTCGACAATTTGGACGCCGTCGTATCTGGATGGCAGTTCGAGTTAGCTGATCTAATGCGACCTCGTACCTCCCCGAATGTTCTTCATTTCCGTCGGCGTTCCAATGAACACTTGAACGTGTAATCTAGGTAAGTTGACATATGATGACCCACAGACCTGTATTGAAGAAGGTGAAACTACATTCAATTTCCTGAATCCTCTGCTTAAAAGTGCTCATTACCTTTTCAGGTTGGACAACTCGGATCTTTCGCAGAACAAGGAGCCTCATTTTGCAGTTGGTTCAGACCGAGTATTGTTCGGGGTGGTCGTGCAACTACCTTGATAATTGGCACGCCGTTGGATCTGGTCGGCAGTTCGCGTTAGCTGACACTGACCTATCCACTAAATGTGCTTTGTGTTTCATTTCGGTCTAATGAGTATCTGGACGGATAATCTGGGTAAGTTGACATATGATGACCTACAGACCTGTATTGAAGAAGGTGAAAATACATTTAACTTTCTGAGTTCTCCGCTTAAAAAATGCTCCTTACGTTTCAGGCACAGTGTCAATCAAACTCGATGGAGTGTATATTTGTAGCACCCCTTCGTATATTTCAAAACGCGCTCGTCATTTCCCATTCTTTGGCTTATTTTGATTACTAGTAAAGACTGTTCTTAATACGAGTCAGGTTCTTGATTTACGTTTTACTGGCTTTGGGACAAGCTATCAAATCTATGAATGCGGGTGGCTGTTTTGCGTATCGCTTCGGGTAGCTGGCGGCAGTCTGTTTCTCGACGCGTTTTCGTAAAAGGGGATCCGATGGGTGATAATTCGAGTTGGAGGTATTCGTTATGAAATTTATCTATGGCGGTCGTGTTCTTTTTGGAGACACGCAAGTGTTCTGCCCAAGTCGGACAAGCACTTCATCTTCTACCTCACACGTAAAAGCCATCCGACAGAAACGCTGAGGTGATCACCCTGTGAAGCCAGGCAGTGTCTGTGCGGCAATCTGTCCAAAGTCGAAGGACGTGCGTACGGCAGACAGCACGCTCCTCTCAACTCTGACGTCATATACACGTCAACATTTACTGCGGTTCAGCGCGCTATAGAAACCGTCTACTTGAAACTATAAGGGCTGGTTAATAGACGTCTTCATCCTGCTCTATCGGTTGTCCCTGTGAGCAGATAACATCGCATGACGAGGGCTTTCTTAAGAACAGGAACGCCATGGGTCACCTTGGGCTCCGTTCTCCATATGACAGAACTAGCTAACCAGTGCCTTAGTCTCAGCGTCACCGTAGACAGCTGCTGTCCCCTTTTTCGTGTAGGCCGTGCGAGCTACTAAGCCATCGAAACTGTTTGATTCAAAGTTTATTAGTTTAGTTTACGATAGAAAATAATCGGTAATATCACCGAAATAGACATCGTCTGTGGTTATTTCATGGGTACTCTTACGTGCATGGCCAGAAACCCACATCTTGACCGCACCAAGGTGCCGACAACAACCAAGTGTGCCTGTTATACCGAGTGTGTGTGTGTTATGCCGGTCAAGCGAGGAGGCGTCTGTAGATCGGTAGCCGTCGATGAAACTTGTTCTCTTCTGCCTCGCGACTCACTTGGGCCCCGTCGGTAATCTAACAGCGGCTAGTAATGTAGGCAGATGAACATTGCCGGCAAAGACGGGCTTCACTGAAATAGCTATTTCTGGCTCATTGGTCATCATAAACCAGTCATAGCCGACCCCAGGGAGTGCACCACCAGAAGTTCGAACTCGTGACGTGTTGGTCAGAAGTCGAGCACTCTGGACATTGAGCCACGGGCTCACTGTTGTGCAGCTTTTAGATCGGAAATACCGACACTCGTTGATGAACGTTCACCGTTCTGCCTTCGGGTCACTCTCGAGCCCAGCGTCTAGTCGGATAGGCAGATAAGCAATGCCAGCAAAGACAAGGGCAAGTAAAAAGACCATTTCTGCTTATAAACTGTATGTTCTGGGCAGTACGCCTTACAGCCTGGAGCGTCTTATACATCGATTAATTCTGGTTATTGACCTCAACATGGGCCGACAAATAAGGCGCTCCCAGCTATAAGACGTACTGCCGTTCTTTTAAAAAAAAACAAAGGCATGTAAGTGTTCCTTACACTCCGGGTAATACGATAGTCCTCATCAGTCAGTCATGCCCGATCCCAGCCCAAGCGGTTGAGCATCTTTAAGATACTCAGCTCCGGATTCAGTTCATTTATCCTGCTGGGAACATCGTTTTATTTTGTCCAACTTTGTTCGCTACGGAGCTTGACTATTTACGATAGTGAATGAATTGCTGACAAATCAAAGCAGTTCACTGTCCAGTCCAGCACCGTCTAGTTATAATTCGGAACTGATGTTATTTAGCATATACAGTATCCTATGACATTATTCCCAGGCATAAACCATCGGTGAACCTCCATGGCTGTGCAATAACAAGGCCCTTGTAGGCGACGAATTCGCCGTTGGAGTCTACAAGTTTTATGTCGACACTCTGGAACTGTAGCTGCATGCGGTGGTAAAGCAAACATGAAGGGAGATATGATAATTCTCAAGGACTTGGGAATCCTTGTGCCTGTTTTCAGTGTGAGAAATACCGCAGCATATGTCTTTTAAACTGCTCTTGGGTATGTGTGCGCCACTGTGGGGTGGAGGCTCGAGTTCTGAGCTAGACCAAAGGCTTCTACTTCGAACTTCTTTTAAACTATAAGCTACCGACCGTTGCCACCTAATGGATATCACTGTTGTGAAAAATGTCGCCAGACAGTGGGCTGGCAAAAGCGGGTGTCTTTTGTGAGTTTTGATTGGTTCATACCATATCTCTCGGCAACGCTTAATATTCGGTCGGGCGTTTAGCGTGGCTGCATTGTGTCATCCATCCTGCGTAACTACGTCACTGATGGTCGTTTCGACAACGTTCAACTTGCATAATGACACCGGCTGAGTGAACTTGATAGTCATGAAGATATCGTCCTGATAGTGCCAGGCTAGAATGACTTGGAGACCGCGGTGTCGAGTGCATGTCGACACTGAATCAGTCGGTTTGTACATCAGCGCTGTCGTTTAGAAGTCCAATACCCTAACCATACAGTCAATGTTGCGAGCGGGTACAGGAAACACTCCTCCTTTTGTGCCCCGAGGCACAAAATACTGACAGACCGCATCGAGTAGTAATAGTAGTAGTAGTAGTAGTGTGGGCAGATGAACACTGCCGACAAAGACGATGGGGCCTGGAATGATTATTTCTGGCTTATTAGTCGTCATTAGCTCGAAGTCTTTGACTGTTGGTGTAGTCGACGCCTCTTTAAAGTTTTCTGGCAGGATCAAATTTCCAATGTCGAGCTAGTTCCTGCACAAGTCATCGCCGGACCTCTACAGATTGGTCGTGAACCCTTTTCGTAGTGCAAACTGGAGTACCGACATAGCCGTCAACTGAAAACATGGCTCAGCAATGTCAAGTCGGAAGTCGAACGGATGGGCCTCGTAACCATTTACGGCTTGCGACAATGGAACAAACAATGGGTTAACATCTGCAAGGAGCTCGCTTCCGACCGCCACCAATGGGCCGCCGCTATTCGTGACATCCGTGAAGCCGATTCATCCGACAACAGGAGCTAATCGGATCGAGTACAATCAATTACATTAGCCAGTCATGCAAAACCAAGGCGTAACAAGACGAATCTGTGCCGTAATGATCGCAACTGACGGGACAGCGAGCCTGGTCAGGATCTTTTACTTTTAACCACAAAGTTGCAAGTTTAAACCTCATGGGTTCCAAACACTTGCGGTAGGCTATGACCGGCTGATGATGACTAGCAACTAAATTAGCTCCAAATCACCTGCCCGTAATGTATACACTAGAAGGAGAAGAAGAACAGTTCGACGTACTTCCGAGTAAAAGGTCTGGTGAAGTGTCCATCGTAAAGAGACGTGATCCGGGCAATGTACCCATTTGGGAGTCTCGTCCCGTGAAACTTCAAACGTAATTTAGTGCGATATTTGACATAAAGGGTAAACAGGATCTGCTTCACGAGTAGCATCGAAAGCCTGAATAGCATTTATCGAAAGCAAATGTATGTTCGCCAGCTTATCTTTTGATGACTAACAAGCCAGTCTCAATTGCCTTTGGCAGTACTGATACTCGAAAGATCAATTTATGATCCGTTGGTGTGCTTTTGGGACTAGTGCTGTCGTTGGAAAATCACCTTCTAGAGGTGACCATGTGTCGAATTCCCATGTCCTAACCCTAACCTTAATTCCTCTGGGAATTTAACGCACCTGCAATGCTTTGAAGTGGGACCGAGAAGGACAAAAAAGGTCGGAATAGGCATTCCTGGCTTATTAGTCGTCATTAGACAGTCACACCGATCCTATGCATGCCGACCTCCGAGAATCTAACCCGCACCCCTTGAGCATTGAGTACAACATCCTATCATTGCACCACAGTCACGTTACTTTTTTTTCCGGTTTCGATCAGGAATATGAAGAATGCTTGGGCGCTCACCGATCTGGTTACGGAAGATGCTCGTCTTAAAGTTCAATCTAGAGCCTTCTCAGGCGACTGCTATGCGACTATGCTAGGACTGTGTTCCCATCTTTAAACAGAGGTGCGAGTAGACTGATACAGCACTGTTTCAAGCTAATTCTGTTTTCATTCCGCCACTTATAAACCTGTTATTAGCTGACTCCAGAAACACAAACATAGGCTGCTGTGCAACTACTGGTGTGGTTGGAGATTGAGCACCAAGGCGAGTTTGCGTGTGCCGTAACGCGTTCGGCGAGCGTTAATAGGCCTGATCGCAAAGCGAGCCTGGTTAGGGTGCTTGACTCGAACCACCAGGTTGTGGGCTCGAACCTCGAGGGTTGCAAACACTTGCGGTTGGGTATGGCTGGCTGATGATGGCTAACGAACCAGGAATGACTACTCTAGTTTCAATTTCATTTGTCGGTATAGATCTTCTGAAGCCGAAGTGTTCTTCGACGAGCTACGAGAGTCAGCATCCGAGGAGTGTGACAGCTTGGCAGTTGACACAGTGAGGTGCTTTGCGAGTCAGCCTTGAAGGTGATTGACCAGACCGGACATGGATACGCAAGCTGGTGATGCTTGTGCACTTGCTAGCAGCTGCGAGTGCCGAGGCGCAGCCTGCTAAACATTCAGAAGGCCGATGTGCCCATTCACTGACATGTGGTTGTCAAAGAAAAATCGTCTGATCCTTTAATAACAACATTGGCGTGCCACGTGAACCGATACTATGAGAGGCTCGGCTGAGGTTGGCTTATGTTGATGGATAAGGGAAAAATTGTTATTCCGTTTTGCGTAGTCTACATAAGAATTTCCCATAGTTTTCTGCTTGCAGCTCGTGCTCATTGGTTTCACTCCTCCGACGGCGTGTATTCGTGTAAGATAGCTCGGAGCGCTCAAAGTATTAATGGAAGCCTCTTTCTGCAAGTTTCTACCCATACCTACGAAACTGGCGATGAGTCCAACTTCGTAGTTTACAAGTTAATTGCCCTCGCGGGAAAAAAGACGAGCCGCTACTTGATTGAAGGCTGGCTCACGGATGAGAACCCAATAAAGCGATTTGGTGCTGGCGTACAGAGCCTTGTGCAGTCATCGCCAGACTTGCCTTACTAATTGATTTATGGGCCTGTGCTAGGGCCCAGCATAACTCCAAGTGCACGGTGCCTTAACGGGGCGTTCCCACGCGAGACCGCCGGTCCACCCACACAGAGTGCATGCGACGCCGCGCCCAGCTACAGCGGGCGCAAGACTAACACGCCAACTGCATGACTCACCTAGCCAATGAAGTTGTGCCTTTCTGGTGACCATCATCTAATTTGTCCAACCCTGCACATACGCGTTTACTTGGTTTAAATTATGCTGTGCTAGGTTATCTCGAAGACTTCTGCTTTGTCCACTTCTTGTCGTGTTCTTCGCTGGGGGTTCACACAAGGCATCACGTAGACGGTGATATCGCAGCCTTGGCCACCGTTACGACAGGCCTGCAACCCCTTTAAATGTTGGCTTTTCTGTTGCTGTTGCTGCGATCGCTGGTGCCGAACCCCTGTGCGAGTTCGAAGACTCAGAGTAAGAAACCGACTTTTCCGGTCTCCTCTGCTTGTTAGTCTGGTCGTGCCAAGGGGAGTGACGGCAGCCCACCACGAGATCGAAGGTGGCGAGAAAGTCTGCACCAAGAATGGCACAGGGCACGTCAGTTACAATAAACATAGAAGAGGAGAGACATCGGAAGCCAATGTCCAGTGAGAGGGAACAGGTGCCGAAGGTGACAATGGACGAGGTATTGACGGCCTGAAGGAAGAGGCCAAGGTTGGGGCACCGATGGTCAGCTGCTGAGGCAGATATGACACTCAACTGAGCACCATTATCAATCATTATCAAGCATCTGCCATTCAAGTGTCGTAGACGTAGGAGGTATTGTAGTGGCCGCTAACGGTCACTGCGGAGACCTGTGATCGCTGACTCATCACGCCAAGGCTGTAGTCCCGATGACTGCTCTTAATACGCGCTCTTCTTTGAACGGTCGCAGCACCCTGCCCACCTCACTCAAAGTCGGGCGTGACCTAATAACACGCTCACACCGGTGCGTAACCTCGTGCGGTCTAACCAATCGCCTTCAAGGCTGCATAAGACAAAGAAAGCTAACAGTGGCCGCTCGAATGACTACGGTCAGACATCCAACTTGAATCCCCCCCAGGGAGCGGCCGCAGGCAACAGTGCCGGCGCCGCTGACGACCCCGCACCCTCAGGGTCGGACGCCTGCCAATCCGAATCAAACCTCATACAACTTATTCTTCAACCCCTCTGTACAGAATACACGGTTCCTACCAATCTGGCCTTCCCAAGTCTCATCTCTTCTCCTAAGGAATTCAAACTGGAAGCTCGTAGTCGTTAGGGTTAACTCTATCAGACTTAACACTACCTCTCGTTAACATGACCAGCCCTACAGACACCAGTGAGATTGGTCACATGAACCTTCGAACTAACCCGTTTTACCCATTTGTTCTGCTTGGAGTAGATTTAGCGATGGGCTCTGACACCAAAGTTGGAGTTATACCAGCATTTGGCGACTGGGTTGGCATGAGATTTAGAAGCAGACTGGAACTGCCAGGTAGATGACCTCGGCGGACTCTGGGAGAAAGAGGTGACTTGCTGCTGAAGAGAAGCTACTATTTCGGCGAGCTGTGCAACCTTAAATGCATGAGCAGGAGTAGATTCAGCGATGGGCTCTGACACCAAAGTTGGAGTTATACAAGCAGTTGGCGACTGGGTTGGCATGAGATGTAGAAGCAGACTGGAAATGCCAGGTAGATGACCTCGGCGGACTCTGGGAGTAAGAGGTGACTTGCTACTGAAGAGAAGCTACTTGTTCGGCGAGCTGTGCAACCTTAACCATCAGACGTGAGAGGAGAAGTGGGGGGAACTACAAGAGTTGAGAGCTCGGCAAGTGGTGGTTTGACGTAACCGCGCATTTCCATCAGCAGTTCGGCCATTTTGGTCAGTTCTGCGGCAGTAAAAAAGCCAGAAGCAGACACAAATATACGCTAAATTTCTGGTGGAAAGCTGCCCGTGGTCAACCCCTGAGTAACTTGAAGATTTCGAAGAATAATGACGTTTGTTCGGGGTCACCAATTGCCAAAATTGTTCAGTCAGAAAAACGAAGGTTACCCAAATCGGAAGTCAGGGAAGATAGCATAAGTTGGGACGTGTAATGTATGATGAAGTGGAACGGACAAAGACAAGGGAGACCGGGATGACCGTTTCTGGTTTATTAGCCAACCTAAAGGCCAGGGAAAGAGAGTATTCAAGCAAAGTCCTCATCATGAGCAAAGCGGGACTTCCAGCTCTCCGAACTGGTAAGCAGTCGTGTTTTAGACTTTTTCAAACTGACAGGGCAAATCGGTCCAACGTAGAAAGGAGATTCCGACTGAAATGCCTCGCTTTTTACTGTGGTTCACATGGTATTGTAGTATACTCAACCCTGAGCCTTCTTAGAAGCCCGATCCATGGGTATCAATGGACGAGGTTGTGTATGATCTGCAGAAATTTCACCTTCTCGACCACTACACTTAAGCCCACCTCTGGTCGTTCTGAGTTTATGCTACTGGAAAGTTAGATAGTGCTTCGAAAGCCTGCGTGACTGGAAACAGTTTCACGCCCAAGTCGTGGAGCGATACTTAATCTTGTTATTTCTGACAAGCAAACTCCTGACGACGCAAACGAGGGGGCAAGAGATGAAGGGGGCGCGCTGGCTGATGACGAACCGGAGTTTAGATCCGAAAAGTCGGGCAAATAATATTCTGTTTCATTGTTTCTGTTTTCTTCATCTTAACTAACAGAAGCTTGAAATGTCTGAAAGGAAGTGAAAGATTCGCAGTCACGCAAAGCTTTCACTAATATCCACTGGGATGAGTTCGACTGCTCAGATCGAGCTCCAAAGTATAATGAGGCGAGTACCTCCTGGTACCAGAGCGATGAGTACCCTATACCATACTATAAACGTCGAGAGAGCTCGAAAATGGGTGAGTGCGTGTCAATGTGGTTTAAAGTAGTCAAATCATATGCCAATTCTAAAAATGAGAGTATGTGATGACCCAACTCCGCACGAAATGCTCAACCTCTCGTCGCTCGCGAATGGAAGCACCACTGACCAGTGTCTGTCTACCCCAATTCGCCCTTCCCGATTACCTCTCAGGCCGAATAACACAGGAAATCGCTGCAAAAACTGTCACGCTCTCACACTTCGGACGCCGCACTCGCGAGTGGTCGTGCATTCGTCCGACTTTCGATTTCCTCCAACCTGCTGCGTCAAAAACTATGCTGAGACAAATGTTTGCGTCCCAGGTATGTGTATAGATAGAGAAGGAGAAGGCGGTTTGAACACCGGAATCATAATTTTACTCGCCTGAGCTTTCGGACTCTTGCTGGAGCCCATCGTCAGCGATAAAAGGCGTCAGCGAAAGGCAAGTAACCGTTAAAGGGGAGCATGAGGAAGGAGCCAATCAATCACCAGTGCCATCAGTCCGGAGATGCCTGCGCAGGGCGATGTATGTCGGCGCCAGATCGATAAATCGATTGACTGAATTCTAATCCGAGGCCCAGGCTTCAATTAATTCGGGGACAGTGTTGCTGTCGGCGTGCGCGATTATCCTCACAGCTGCGAAGTTCAACTCGTGACCGCTCTCGTAGGTGTGGGCAGGCACTTGCGATAATGCGTCACTTTGTCGTACAGCCAGCTTATGTTCGGTATGCCTCAACCAGGCATGCGTCCTGTCTGTCCTGCGTAATTTCGGGGACCATTTAGACATGGTATGCGATACACTTCACCCGACTGCTCACTGGGATTTAATCGGTCCTTGATTCTCATGACCCGGCTGCGCATGGTAGCATTGGGATGATGTGCAATTTTGATGCCTAGTCCCACAGCCATGCGCTCGGTCGCTTCCAACGCATCCTTGATGTATGGCAGTGCATGCCACATCGTACGAGTTGGTTCTGGTTGGGTCCTCGGAGGGTGTGCACGTAGGCTTATGAAGACCTTCAAATAGCCATTCCACATAAACTGGTCGCGGAGCTACCGGGCCTCACGTACTTTTTACTGCAGTGAGTCTGGATTTCTTTGAACAATGTTCTCACGCAGCTTCTTTGGTGATCCACCAGATGGTTGCTGTGAAATTTGAGAAGCTGTGTGGTGTTCGTCACTTTCCTATAGACCGTTGTTTCTATTTCGGCGTTGGAAGTTCGCATGACGCGTACATTGAGGAAGAGTAGCCACTGATTCTTTTCTTCTTCTCTCGTGAATTGTATATCTGAAAATATCTTGGAAATTCTGCAGCCTGTTCCTTTTGACGATGCCAGAACTTTCGTTAACGTAACGGCGCCAAAAGATCGGGGGCTGTTGGGTGAAGGCAGCTGGGCATAGTGTATCGCATACTATGGCTAAACTGTCCACGATGAGAGCCAAATCAATAGTTTTATCGATCTGGCACCAGCATATACCACCCTGCGAAGGCATCTCCGGACTGTTGGTTGATTGGCTCCTTCCTCCTCCCCTAGAACGATTGAATGGCCCCCGCCTTCTATAACTGTTGGTTGTCTTTCGTTGACGCCTTTTACCTCTGATGATTGACTCCAGCAGGTGTCCGAAAGCTCAGACGAGTAAAATTACGATTGCAGTGATTGAAACGCCTTCTCCTTCTTCATCTGGAGACTATACCTTTTTCTCCCACACAGCGTACCGCTTCTTCTATTCCCGGGCCTGAAGATCACAGTGGCTAGGGTTGTCAGGGGCCAACTCGATGGCGTGCGCAACCAGCCCTGGCGAAGAGTTGCCACGGCAACCGACCGGTTTGATCAGTCACGGTGCACTCGATAGCGCCACGCAGCTGCGGCCGGCGCAGGACTCTAACACAGCTGGCAAGTTAGCAAGCGGTCCATCCACACGCCCACAGTGCATTGTCTGACTCCTGCGCTCAACTCTTGCCAAGTGGTAGATTAACATGCCAACTCTCATGACTCACCAGCCAATTATATCATGACTTTCTTGTGACTACCATCCAGTTGTTCCAACAAGGGTCTTCCCAATTCACTTGACCCACTGCAAAATATTTACTGTTACGCGAAACACTTCACTTTGGTGTGAGTTACGGTATCAATAGCTGACATTTGACCAACCGCATTTGTTCTACACTGGCCGGCGTAGACAGCCGATTTCGTTATGGCGTGGCTATCTTACTCGGTTTACCTTGACTTGTTCTTAGTGTGGAATCGTAATATCGGTAGTTCATGCTCGCTAACAGTATGTACTCCTCAGTAGCCATTTCTTAACTAAGTCAAAATTCTACAGTTGCAACTCAGCAGAAGACGATGCGGTCGCTGGACCAAGAAGGTTATTGGCGAGACATTTCGGTTTCCCACCTGAACCAGAGACTGTCGCAAAAAAGGGTAAGAGAGGCACGCCGCGCTCTGTATGTATGGGACGCAGGCATCCACGTACTTGCTGTTATCAGCCATGTTCATTGCTTTGGGCCTTGGTTCATTCGGTCCTGTCCCATACCGAGCTTGCAGTCGCGGTGACTGTCCTTAACATGCGCTCTTGTGTGAACGGCCGCACCCTGTCCACCTCCCATACAATGTCGGGCGCAACCACGGCTGGGCGTAACCTCGCGCGGTCCAACCAATTACCTTCAAGGCTGCATAAGACAGAGCCAGCTACCGGTGGCCGCTCGTGTGTCTGCCCCTAGGCATCCCTTCGGACCCAACCCAACTATGGAACGGACTGCGCTTGTTTGAGTCAAGTCTTCTCCTATCTATTCTCACAATCCTTCGGTACAGAGTATACTCTCCCTATCACCCTGGCCTTCCCATGACTCCTCTCCTCTCCTAAGGAACCGGGCCTGGAAGATCGCAGCTATTACGGTTAACTCTATTAACCTGAACACACCTCCTATAATGGCATAACCGTTGTCGATTCTTGACGTGAGTATTATTCGGCCATTTGACTCGCTTTCACCATAGCTGCTGTACACCCGCGTCTTCTATACGTAGCTACTAATATTGTCCAGTCGAAATCGTAGCCAAAAATTTGGAATCAGCAGGAAAGTTTACTTTTTGACCGAATGCAAGCCGAGGAACCAGGATTCAAGCAGTTCGCCATCATGCGGCCGTCACCCCATACGAGGATTTTGGCCCAATCAGTCTTAAGGTGTGGCCGAGTTCTGATTGAATGAGCCGCGATCTGGGAGCTATCGTCATTCCTTCTCTCTACTGCTACATGTTCGGCTGTCCGCGTTTCCCGTAAATGGATGCAGCTGTCTCCTACCGTGACGGTGGGGAGTTCGACCTCATGAACCAACACTTAATGGTTGCTTCCGGCCTGGGTGAGACACCAACGCCGGGGAGGGGGGGGCTGAGAAGGCAACCGACGGCTTCCGAGACGTTCTTCCTGTATAGGAACGCTTCTCGAAGGTGGTTGTGTCGAATGTTTCCCAATTCAGAAGTCAGGGAAGACAATGGAATGAAACAGCTTTTCGCTACGAGAAATGAGCTTTACAGAGGGCTTAGCCAAGTGTTAGCTGTCAGTTGTGTCTTTAGGCAAGTTGGGTCAGTCTGTGACCACTGTTGGAATGCCCTCTGTCGCCTACCTCCGGTCAAATGGAATGGTGCGCGCTGATTGGCTTCGAGCTGACGCGCTGAGCGAATCGACCGGGAGCAGCGTGAGGCGAATACGACAACATGGGCGCCTCTGGCAGGGATTGACAAAGAGCGTGTGGGGGAGGGTTGCCACGCGCGAGTACCCAAGACTTAGCAAGCGAAGAGAAAATGAATCAGCACAGTGGGGCTGAGCGCGGATCGCCACATAAACACTTTTCATCACATTTTCGTACCCGCCTTCTCCATCTGACTATGAATTCGACCAAAACTGAGGGCTTGGCAGACAAAAGTATTGCACATCACAGAAGGTTATCCATTCCCCCGTATAGCCGCCATAAGCTGGAGTTCGTCGAGTTTTTTCATCTACCCGGGAATGGTCTGTGTGTTAGGGGGCTACCAGGTTACACCTGATTCGTTTAGGACATGTTCTGTCGACTCAGTGGAACATTCATATCAAAGTATCAGGCTACAACCGAAACCAATAAAAACAGTCTCTACGTGCTGCTGTCTTGCAGGAGGTCTGGATGCTCCTTTAGGCGTATTGCGTGGTCGGGGCTCGAGGGCCAAACTTTCCTGCCGATCGAGAACAGTTGTTGATGCTGATGCAGTGGTAACTAGCTGTATCGGATGGCTTGGTTACGTACTTTGTTGATACAAAGGTGAGCTTATCCGCGTTGTCTACTCTCAGAACCGGCACTCGTTTTGCAGAAGGGGCTGGTGGCCTAGTCTTCGATCTCATGCCAGGGGCCGCACTAGTTTTTGACACAGTCAATTGGAGTACGTCTCAGGATAAAATCCTGCTCACAGCTCTCTGTATTTTCCAGACAATCGCCGGTCTTGATTGACTAACTTATATATAGCAAATTGTCGCACTTTTTCGTTTCACCTTTTCTGGTCGCCGATAAAGTAAGAATGCTTAAAGTTTTGCAATTTCGAAACTTGTTTCATGCTTCAGTTGTGTGATGTCATATTCAACGCCCTTGTTTACTGTAGTTGGTGTACGTTTTCATGTATTTTTTGGAAGCAGGTGAATATTTTAAGCCTCCGAAGGGGCGTTGATAGGGCTTCATCCAGCTTCATTCCAGCATCGAGTTGGGGTTTGGGTGTCCGGGACTGATGAGCCGAAATAAGTGGAAATGGCCATTCCAATGTCTTTTCTTTTCGGATCAATTATCTGCGCTTTATTTAGTGAAGCGGCATAACCGTCGAAAGAGATGCGTGGACAAAAAGAAGGGTTCCCAAATCAGAGGTCAGGGAAGACAATGGGATGAAACAGCTTTTTACTACGAGAAATGAGCTTTACAGAGGGCTTTGCCGAGTGTTAGCTGTCAGTTGTGTCTTCAGGCAAGTTGTGTCAGTCTGTGGCCACTGTTGGAATAGCTTGACTCCGGTACGTGTCCTCTGTCGTTTGCAGCCAATCACTGATATGGCTCGCATCGATTGACTTCGAGTTGAAGCGCAACTCAAGCAGCGAATCGACCGGGAGCGTGAAGCAAAGACGACACCATGGGCGCCTCTAGCAGGGATTGACAAAGAGCTAGCGGGGGGGAGGGTTGTCACGTGCGAGTACCTGAGGCTTGGCAAGCGAAGGCAAGGTGAGTCAGCACAGTGGCGACAGGCGCGGACTGCCACAAGTTCACCTAAATTTAAGGCCGGTTTAATTTTGTTTTTCTTTTCCATCAGGGTTACGCATCTATCACAGGGGGTTAAGTGGGTTAAACCCTGGTAACTACAATCTTCAGACCATGGTGACTTAATAGAGGAGAATTCGGTAAAGGACAGAGTAGTAGGAAGAGTATATATTGTGCACAAAAAGGAACGGAGAATAGATGGACAGAGATTTGATCAGCATGAGAGCCATCCGCGGCCCAAGTGCGATTTAAGCAGCAGGCGTACCAGCGGCAGCGAGAACGGGCATTGTCTGGTTGCCTTGAAGGTTACTGGCCGGGCAGACTGCATCGACCAAGGCGTGCATGCGTCCTATTCGCCGCCGGGAGAGAACAGCCTTTGCGGATCTGTGATTGGCTGTTGCAGAGGCCGCCTTCAGTCCAGATGCGCGCGTTCGCAGCAGTGGGCCTTCGGACATGCTTGCCTATGTGGAGTGAGTCGCCACAGATGAACCGGCTGATGCAGTTGCACTGGTAACTAGGCCCTCTAAGCGCCTATCGGATGTATTGTCGTTCAAAAACAATTCCATCTTGCGCACTGAAATGCGTCCCGTCACGCCCCGACGAAACTGTTTATAGCTGATTAGGTAGTTGCTGTTGAAGCTTAGTTGCTTTCCTTGGTTGTTAGAACACTATGCAGTTTGCATCAGGTTAGTTGTTTTCCGATTTCAATCGCCAGAAACCCTACTAAAGATCTTCAACAGCAATTTTAAAAAGACTTGATCTAGAAAATTTCGTGATAGTAGAACGTGACAAAGGCCGACTAAGGCCACAGGCGCGTGTTCACCCTCTCTTTTTAATGACTGGCTACCCTTTAACCTATTATGCTTAAGTCACGCCAGACATCTTTCAGGGCCGGTCACAAAGGACCTTGTGCGGTGACTGCCTACGCTCCCGTCACTCCCGGACCCAGCGACCTCACTGCCGTTCTTCAGACTCCGGACCTGGCTCGCTCATGGATGGACTGCACTCATCCGGGAGTCAATTACACAATTATCAATACTCTACTCCTTCTGCACTTAATTAAGGTATTCCTTACACTGGCCTCAAATGTGTTATCCGCTTATTTACTAGTTTATAACCATTCGAATACATTTATCTTCTGCTACACGGCCGGACTACTTCGTATCCTACAGATTCTCTGACCATAAAATTAAGGCAGCCACAAAAGTGGTTAGCAGATATGTAAGCAGGGAAAAGTAAACGTGGGGGGGGGGGGTAAAGAAAGCAAACTGTCGCAGGATGGGCATCCACCAATCGCGTCGTCCGTTACGCCTTGGGGCTCGAAAAAGAATCTTCGCCAGGCGTCCAATAACAATCAGAAATATGTGCTAAAGGGAGTGTGGTGAACATCCAACATTGCTGTCTGACTTCCTTATCCAATGCTCGCTGTCTCAACGTCATGCAACTTTGCAGACAACTGTTTCCAACTTGCTGATCCGCAAACTCTTGTCCGACTTCCATTCACGCACACACGTGTGTAAAGATAGTCAATTGAACACGCTAGCCCGCGGCCGACGAGGGATGGGCCGTAATACACGCCACTCCCTCGGGCAGTGCAACGCACCAAGTAAACTTGATCCAATATCACTTAAAATCAGCTGCAATCTGTAGCGGATGGCCATTAATGCTGTTCCCCCTCCCAATGCTTGCTGCTTCAACGTCATATGTCTTCACATGCACACGCACGCACGTATACGCATGCCCAGCTAGTCACGGTTTCTCAAGTGCCACTCGCACACGCCAAGTCGCGGTCACGCAGCAAGGGGCCTTTGCAGGCGATATTCCCTCGGGCAACTGCAACAGATCAATATGAGAACACTTGAACCTGCTCCGCAATCCTGCTCAAGCAGCTGCGACCACGGTCTCAAGCTCTCTCAGACCTGACTGGACGCAATCAACACAAGCCCTGGCCTCGCCAGTGGCCACTGCCACCTGGGACAGAAAATGGGAGTTCTATAGGTAGTAACGGCTATCACGATTAACCCTAACAGCTACAATCATTCAGGCTCTGGTTCCTTAGGAAATAGGAGAAGTCTTGGGAAGGCAGAGTAGACAGAGCAGTGTATTGTTTACAGAAGAGTTAGGGGGAAGGTTGCCAATAGGTCTTGCAGGGCGTACGACCGCGAGACCCGCAAGACAGGGCGGCGTCGCCGGCCGCCGCGACGCGCAAAACCGGAATTCCAAGCGTCACCGGCCACAGCCACCAACTTCAGGTGATGTGTGGGCGGGCTTGTGATTGGTTGCTTTTGTGAGATTCAGCCGTGTGTGTCAGTAGATGGCCCTGGTCCTTGAGCGATTGACAGGCCAGGGGTCGGCCATCATGGTTACCGCAGCATTGGCGTGATGAGTCAGTGGTGGCGTTAAGGTCCACTACAGTTCTGTACACTATAAACCATTCCTTTTGGATTTGGCCTGATGATTGCAGTAATCAGAGAACAAACACTACTAAGACCACTACAGGCTCAATCTAGGACCGTCGCAGGCCACTGCGTAGTGAATCAATGACTAAATATTTCATGTTAGCATTGCAGTTGCCCCAAAAACCTAGGTTTTGACATGATTATTTGATTACAGCTGATAAACCAGAAATGACCGTCCTGAGTTGCCCCGCCTGATAGGACTCACTTCTGCAGTACAAATTATGATAGGTTACGCTGTTAGCAAGTGCGCAAGCACCTCCCGGGTGCGGACGCACCCTCGTCCAACAGTCAAATTCGTCCAACCTATTCTCCTGGACACCTCTGCACAGAATACACCTTCCGTCCGCTCTGCCGTTGCACACAGAACTGGACCTCAGGATCGCAACAGCAAGGGTTTAATCTATAAATTCAGGCCATTGAGATAAAGCTTTCATAGTCAGAGGAAAAAATAACAAAAAGAGTGGATCATGACGCAAAAAGATAGCTAAAAGCACAGTTGCAACAAAAGGGTGGGTGCTCTCTTCAGCTGCCGGTGTTTTCTATGTATTTTTTAGCTGATATTATAATACAGTGACGCTTTAAAACTGTCAAGCAATTTGCTGAATGCATCCTTAGTGAGGTCGCTCACCCTCTCCACTCTGAACTAATGGCTGCGAAGTCTTCCCGTACTATGCACCGAAACGTCCGTCATATATCTTGCCGCACATTGGCATATCAGCACTCTGCACTCCCATTCCTAGCACGCTAACTCACGTGTGAGGAAACGGAAATTGAGGAGATGAAAGCCGATCTGCCTCCATAACAGATGTGGGTATCGTTTGAAAATGTAACTTTGAGTATTGTATGACCTTTTACCATGACCCCTTACGCTATCCCTTGCTCTCCGTGAATGGAGCCATTTTTTACAGAAAAATTTGGATATTACCTTCAAAATAAAACATTCTCTATTTCTCATAAGGGCGAGATTACAACCTCTTGTATTCATTTTACTTAACTAAAATGCAAGTGAAAAAGATTGCGGAACAGACAAGAAAGATTGAAAAGACCAGGAGAGCTATTAAAAAAACTCCTATTGGCTAACATAAACAAGAGAGTATCTGAATAGGCGGAAGTGTGATCTACTTAAATGTTGGAAGTAGGATGTAAGTATTAAGGCCCTCTGGTGGCGGCCATACGAGCTAATCTCACCAATATCGATTTTGAAAAGTGTGTATAAAGGCACATTTATTTACAAGACCAGAAGGTTAAAGTTGCTGCCACTCACAGATGGCTATGGACACGGACAAAATCAGTCCTAGTCGATAGTTCCCCTGTCCCCAATCTGCCTCAACCTACGCGTGAATGGAAGACGTTTCTTTGCCAACAGGTGCGTGAATGCGGTATCGGTCTCTTTGACTAACTCATACCACAAGCTATAAGCAAACTCTCTGAATGCTGATCGCCCAGCTCGTCATTCAAATACAGTGGATAAAACTTTGAGGAATACCAATTTGAAATAAGAGTATAAAAGTGGTCGGTGACAAATAATAAGCCGAGGCATAATCAACCCATTTTTTGTTATTTATATTAAACGGGGGTTGACCACCGTGTACCTGCGAACATATGTCTACAATTTGTTAAAAAGGCCTAAAAGCAACATTTCATCACTTCAAGGGTTTCTACCCCACTATTGAGCCTTAACCTCTTATGTTATTATAGTAATTTGGTTATCGTTGGCAAACTAGTATTTACTAGTGTATTCCGCATTGAATAAGTAAGCCTGCACAATGGCAGAGTAGCTTTTATAATCAGGGCTATTGTTAGGCTGAAGTTGCAAATGCTGGACCAGCGGCTTTATGCTACGGACGTCCAATCATTCATTCACTAAGGATAGTGCGTTAAAAAGGTGGAGGTTAGCGAGAAGAATGATTGAAAAGACAGAGTGTGTATCCTTGAATGATTTAAGACTCGATTACACATATCTTACGGCGATCAAAATGGATCTAAAGGACTGAAGTGTAAGGAGTTAGCTTTTAGAGGATTGCCACACAGAGTTATAGTGCACGATCAAGGGTATATATGTTTCGAAACACTGATGCTAGAAATTGTTTGCGAAAACTGTATAAAATGATCGTTATGAAAACAAACACGGCCATCCAGTTTTTATGCACTCAAGTGGGGCAGAATCCGAACTGTTCGAGCCTGGCAGTCGTCGTAGCAAAATCGTATGTGAATCAACCTCCGGGAGATGATAGGCCAGGCTGATACATTCGCATCTTCGCACCAGGCAAGCGTTCGCGAGGAGTTTGTTGCTAGTCCCAGAGGCACACCGAGAATTGCAAGTCCATGAGCGTCCGCGCGGAGTAGAGGCACTACACATCTGTTGAGTCATCTCATTAAACTGCAGAGGAACTCGGTCTACACAGATATCTGACGATACGCCTTCTCACAGTTGTTTGTTGGAGCATAGAGAAGTCTTCCTTACGTTGTAGTCCCTTCAGAAACTGATGGAACGTTTAAATGCGAACTACGCAGTCATTTGTTTTTTATTTATTTATGAAACCTCGGTTATTATAACCACGATTGGTTTAATGGCGGCATTTTGCGCCTTGCTCACATATATCGATTTACTACAGTAAAATTGATTTTGGTTTTTATTATTTGAAATGGACAAGGAGCTGAAGAGCGAAAGACTCATTCACTTAGTAAAGTGACTTAACGCTTCTTAATTCTTAGAGTACGAAAAGACTTCTGCGGCCGGATAAATTTTCCTTGACAGTCTAGATTATCCTTTGGGCCTCCGCAGAAAAATTGCGAACTGCGAGCATTAGCATCATCATGATTTCATATGTTAATATCCGAAGTTGGTTGGAGAAACTAAAAGATATGAAATCTCTAGGACTGGACACAATTTCAACCAAAATTACCAAAAAAAACTTGTCAGTGAACTTTGGATTCCACGTTCAATGCTCTTTCAAAGCCAATTTGACTCCAGAGCACTTTATGTCGATACTTCCCAGTCGATATTTCCCGCGCTCTTCCAAGGACAGTTTTACATCGATATCCCCCATCATTTTCGGCCTAGGAAATTGTAGCTGAAACCATTCGCAACAAAATCGCGGCGTAGTAAAAGACATAATCAAGATCCGAATATTCTCGAGACCTTCAAGGGCTGAGTCGTCTCCCAATATTGAATACATTTTTACAAATAAATTTAAAGTGCTCATTAACAACTAGCTACAGTATATGTTAAGTTAACTCTGATCATTTGTCGTAAGTAATAGTCTGAAAATCAGATATACTGGTTTTTACTGAACAAAATAATACAGTTTGTTTAGTAATTTTTAAGGGCTTTTAACAACCAACTGCGGTAAAATCCTACAGGCTGAATTTTTCTAGACCTTCTCACATTAAAATCATATTTCCGTCAAATAAGGGGAACAAAATTTACAGCTCATCGTAGGATATCTGCCCCAGACCCAAGCGGTGTCTGACAACACCTACTAGCCAATGCCTTGATAACAACATGCAGCCCATTGTCAAGGCTAATCAAATTGATTTATCTGCATTACAGAACTGTAATGACTTCATGCTGAAGTTTGGATCTGTTTTGTCAATACTAGGTAACCTCTTTGAAGGTCAGTTATCCGATGTACATTCCCAAGACTGCAAAAAGCTAGACATCCTCGTCCATCTAATAACCACGGAAGCTTTTGATAGACAAAAGCGTAATTATAACTTTATACTCAAAAATGCCTCCCCATTTAGTCACCCTTTTGATATTGCAAGAGATTTTCTATGCTCGGGTGGGTTCAACTACAAAATTGTGGAAGAAAAGCGCATCTAATAGCGTAGCAAGAATCCGCCCATACTAGTTAACTTGTCTTCACCGATCGAGGTGAACTCAATCTTTGTACAACGAGGTCGCATTTCTCGATATTTAGAAATAACTAAAAGTTTCCTCTGCCGAGATCTTACACCAATGGAGCGAAGAAATGTGGCTCTCCAGTCAAATAGACCAATGCCTTCTCCGCCTCCTGTTCATAAGTCTGGTCGTAGTTCCGATAGGGTCAATGCACACGCTAATCCTCCACCCCGGATATCTGGTAATACACCCGTTAACGTTAGTACACCCCTTGTCCCTGCCCCCGGATGTGTTGTCATAGTTCCATAACCATCAGTACACCTGCTATCCCTACCTCCCGAATGTATAGTCATAGGGCCATAAACATCAGTGCACCAGTGAGCCCATCCCTCTCGATGTCGGTACCTGCAAGCCCCGCCGCTCCACCATTTACTGTGATTACAAATAGTCTGAATACATGCTCTGTCCAACAATCGATCAATTCCGTTGCCTTTAACTCTGCAACAAGCTCATCAATAATGTTGCCAATACCGTTGTAGGCGTTTAGGCCGACCGCTTCCGCACCACAACCTAGCTCCTCCCTTGACCGTGTGAGTCATATTATTTCCCCGTATAATGCGTTATCGAACACGTCGGGCCTGAACCACAAAAAATTTGATTTGCACGGCAGTAACCCAAACTGGTATAGTTTTAAGTCTAATCGGAGTTGCCATACAGGAGATTCACTGATGAGAACCACTATTCCTTAGGAAAAACGGCCCTTACACTAATTTTATGCCACCGTTCCCCCTTATCAGTTCCTTTACCCATCCTCTACCACCCGAACCTGCTAACTTCTACATGCCTTCTAGCCTCCCCCATTCCACCTAAATGGCCCAGAAGCTTATTTTGGTCTATCCTCTCCTCATTTTCTCATGCCAGAAAGTTAGGGCCCTAGATATCTCAGACCTTATCAGCCATCGATTGTTGGCTACCCGTATGCTAACAGCTCCATACCCGTCAGTAGTTATTCCCCAAATAACAATGGCCTACAGTATGCCTATCCACCCCCAAATTCTTTTTTATGAATAACAATAACGATAGTCCTGTCACTCGAAACACACTGGATGTCATAGTGCTTAATGCCAGGTCCGTTATAAATAAAATGGCTCAACTTCAAGCTATCGCTTTCGAGATGACGCCCGATGTTATATGCATCACAGAATCTTGGACCCATCCAATCATTTCTGCCTCCTCCCTTATCATAGACGATTATGATTTCTATCGTCACGATCGCATTAATAAACGTGGTGGTGGTTGTCTTCTCTATATTAGAACGTCATATAGGCACTTTCCGTTTTATTTAAATAGCACGTCCTCCTCTGATAATTACTTTTTTGCTTCCATTATCCTGTCGCTTCGGCAAAAGGCGATTATCGGATGTGTATATAATCCCCTTAACTCTTCACCTGATGAAGATGCAAATTTGTGCGAAATATTCAAGTTTATTTCAGAATCCACTTTTAAAGTTAAAATTATTGCTGGAGATTTTAATTTTCCTGAAATCGACTGACTTTTAAACTGTTGTCCACCTAGATTTCAGCCTCTCCTAGATACCATTAATTTTTCTAACTGGTCTCAACTGGTTCGTTCCCCAACAAGACAGAATCATATCCCAGATCTGATTTTTACAAGCGGTATTGCCCCTCTCTTCGTTGATTTTAAGCAGGACATCTTCCAAAATGATCACACATTAATTTACTGTTGTCTTCCGATTCCTTTTACGGAAAATGCTAGTGCTGGTCCTACCTATCATGCTTATGACCCCGCAGACATTAGCTCAATCAACAATTTTCTTGACTCATTAGACTGGCAGAGACTCTCCTCCATTAACGACGCTGCATATCTTGCTGAAATCATGTCAGTCGTTTTTAAATAAAATGCTGGAATTTGTGCCCACTACAATTGCGAAACCCTACGCACTAGAATCGACCGTCCCTCATTTTCATTTGCTCCGACTAAAGAAATTGAGGAAGCAGCTGAAAGATCGATCTAGTAGTTCGCTGTCTGTGCATCTGAGAATTGCAGAGATCTTCGAATTAGCGTCCAAGATTTGTCTTGCGCGTGACTAGCACAGGGAATCTTGCTTTCTGAGCGAGTCAAACTCTGCAAAATCGGTTGCACAACTGTTTCGTCGAAGGTCCTGCACAAAACGAGGAATTGAATTACCCCCATTGCTTAATGAAAATAAAACATTTGTACTCGATGAGTCTGACAAGGCTGAATAGTTCAATGCTTTCTTTGCAAAGCATTTTACGAGGGGATCCAAACCGATCCCGTCGTTTCAACCATACTCAGACAATACTCTAGGAAACATTGATTTCTCAATAGAATTAATTCGAAAGCATATACTTCGTCTAAAAACTCGCACTCATCGGGAATTGACGGTATTCTCAACTCCGTTATCAAAAGAGTGTCAACCTTTCCCAAATTACTCAGCCATATATTTTCAGTCTATCTCTCAAATGGTTTCTTTCCTGACACTTGGAAGACGTCAATTATTCTTCCAGTCTTTAGGTCAGGATCTCGTTCAGACATAAATAACTACCGCGGTTTTCATAAACCCCGGCACTAGCCAAACTTCTGGAAAAGATAATTTTTAATCAAATTCTCGATTTTTGTCTTGGAAACAAGCTTTTAAGCGACTCGCAACATGGTTTTCTACCCGGACGATCATGCGAGACGTGTCACTTAGCTTTTCGTAACTACGTCACTTCCCACCGTAACGAGCGGCAATCCATAGTTGTTATCTACTTTGACCTAAGCAAAGCCTTCGACAAGGTACCGCACAGACGGCTTCTGGTAAAATTGGAAGCCATTGGCATCCGTGCCCCTCTCCTCTACTTCATCGCTTCCTACTTGTCTAACCGCAGCCAGAAGGTCCTAGTAGGTGATAGTTACTCCACTTCTCAGCTGATCACGAGTGGCGTTTTTCAAGGCACTGTCTTGGGTCCTTTACTCTTCATTCTATACATAAACGAAATTTCGAATGTTCGAAACAATTCACTCAATGTCATTTATGCAGAATACCTCAAATGCATAGACTCATTTTCTAGGGACACAGCCAATATATGCGTTGATAAAATAAATGCGGACCTGCTTACAATCTCACGTTGGGGTGTTACCTGGCAGATGGAGTCCTCTTCATCCAAATGTAGTTTTATTTGTTTTCGGTCCCACCAAGATTCCTCGTCCACTAGTCTTTCAAAATACTCCACTTTTAGAACGATCCACCATAAAAGACTTAGTTCTAAGCTACACAAATAAACTACCATTGTCACCTCATGCGGATCGAATATCTGCGAAGGCTGCACAGATATGTGGTTTTATATCACATAATTTCTCCCGGCTGCAAATAAAGTTAAAACTTTATCGCATGTATGTTCTACCCATTTTTGAATACTAATGTCCTCTGTTTGGTCTGATTAATGTTTCTGACCGCGGTAAGTTTGAAAATGTACAGAGGATGTTTACTCGAAAAATATTCGCATTTCCTAGATCCACTATTTCTTATACGGAGAGATGTCAGTTAGCGAACATGACATTTCTTTGGGTCAGAAGACTCGAAGCGGGCCTCTGTTTCCTCTTTCACGTTAACTCTACCCCTAGCCTCCCACGAATCGACGCTCTTATTCCCGTAGGTAGACCTCATGCCACTCGCAATTCCTCCAGGATTATTGCACCCCATTTAGCTCCACTTCGAACTATTCTCGCTTCTTTGCGTCCAAATATGCCTTCCTCTGGAATAATATTCCCCTCGAAATTAGGCTGTCGTCTAACTTAGCAGTTTTTACAGTTAAATTACGTAAACACTTAACTTCGGAAGATATAAATTCCTTGTTACCGTCTCCTTCCCACGCACACAACTTTTGGACTTTAAAAAAGGTCCTCCTGGTATTTGAGGTGGTTATATTTATATTACATTGTTTTCCATATATGTCTATTTCCTCCTCCTTTGAATGATATTTGCAACGATGTTTCGTCCCCGTCTCTGTCCAGTCACCATTGCAATTTTCCGTTTCGCGTTTTTACAACCCTGACGATGGGCTTCATGGTCTCTAATCGTGCTCATGGCGGTTCTGCTATTTTCGCCAGCTCGTCGCTATACTCCGCAGTCCACAAGTTCGAATCTCCGGCATTTCGGTGATGATCATGTGACCTCTGCCGCTCCCTCATCTTGTCGACCCTGTTGTCCGCGATGACCTCCTCCGGTCTCACCTCCTTGATGGTTGACCATGAAGCCAGTCGGGCGGTGATACAGTGGTGAACGACAGCCTCTGCTGCTATATGATTTCTCCAATTGACAAGAAGCATTTCCAACCCTCATTGGTTTCTCATCACTAGTCCTGTCTCATTGCACTACAATCAATCCTATCAACCAACCTCCTTAATTTTGCAGAAGCACTTTATTTCTCCTACGTTTTGTTTTGTTTTTAAGTGGGGGTCCGCTAAACTCTGCCCCCGTTTTAATGGTAGGAGTTTGTTTTCACTGCTTCCTCCTTAGTTCACCATGCATTTTCAGAGAGTGTCGACTACTATTTTAAAATGACGATATGTTGGTGGATATTGATTTTATCTGCCAACAGTACTAAACGCTCCCGCTGCCTGTGTGGTTGTTCACGGAGAGCAGCATTTTTCAACTTTTTATTCATTTTTCCACAGCACTAAGTTTGCAATGACGAGGCACTTCGGGCCTAAAATATAAAATTTATTTATTTATTAAAGTTATTCGCATATGACGCCCGTGCACAAAAGCGGTAGTCAGGTGTCTGTGACTACTTTAAAGCTCATAACCTTGATATGTATCCTCGGCAAGGTAATGAAGGATATCATTCAGATCGAATTGGTTCACATCACAGAAGCCCACATCCCACCAACACGCTGACACTGCCGACACGGATTCCAAAAAGGAAGATTCTGTACGACAAATTGTCTGCATTCTCTCCAGAGGCGGACCCGATTTCTATTGGTCAAGCGCGCACTTCGCCTTGCCCATATTGACTTTTAAAAGGCCTCCGATATTGTGCAACACCAGAGAATATTCTAGAAAGTATAACGAATAGGAACTAGAGATAACTTCCTTAAACGGATCGACAACTTCGTTGTGTGTCCGAACCGACTACTACGCATCAACTAAGAGAAGTCGAGCTCTGCTGTGGTCGAGAGTAGAGTTTCCCAGGGTTCAGTACTATGGCTTATAGTGTTCACAATACATGTAGATGATTGTGTCCGCAGTTTGTAATGTAACACAGCCATGTGGTCCGATAACATGAAAATCTGGAGTGTAAGCCGGTGGCCTGTCAAAAATGATAGGCTGCAGATCGAATAAAATGGGATGGAAGAGAGGGAAAACCGTTGGTTTCCGCATTTATATCCTAAACGTTTACAATACTCTGCCTTCGAAATCCAACCAGTTCCAACAACAGCAGAATACACTTTGTCAACGTGACAACTCTGCACGCAATGAAAATGCGAAAAGATCTCAGTGTGCGGACGAAGAATTTTTACAAACTGTCCTCACATTGCTGGAAATAACGAAAAGTGAAATGTCCGTGTTGCAGGAGAGCCTTTGTGAATTTCGATGAAGAACTGTTCCCCAAAAATTTCAGAACATTTGTGAGGCCGCATTTGGAGTATGCTATAAAAGCCTGGAGAATTTGGACAGCACAAGATCAGAAAAGTTTCGAAAGCGATCAACGTTGGGTCACCAGAATGGTAAAGGACCCAACCACCTTCCCAGATCAATTTGCTTTGAAAACCTCAATCGCTTTTCTTTGAGTTATATGCGAATTAACTGCGATCTCCTACAGGGGTTCTGCATTGTGAGGGGATTATATTTTCAACTGGCGTTTGGAAAATTTTTGAAGTTACTACTGCAACCAATCATCGGGGTCCCCAAGAGTAGATGTGCGCAAGTTATCATTCACTTTCAGATGGGTAAAAGCATGGGCTACCCTCCTCATAGTTTTGGCCATGTCCTTATCGCTCGAATGATTTAAAAGTAGCTTTGAGAGCTGTACGTTAGATTTTAAATGCAAGCAAAGAGAAATTAAACTTTACCGTTGAAAATATCATCTAAAAAATACATTTCGTAGTCCCGTTTGAATATTGGAACCCGCATGGTTTCGCTGTACACTGCACATTGCAAGTATTGTTCTAAATAACATATGCTTTTTTCCCTCAGTAAACCAAACGAAAATTACAGTTTATTCAAATTGTATTCGAAAATTAATTGGAATATAACAGGAATGGTATAAAATATAACTTCCGGCCCTATGAAAAGTTGCCCTATATAGTTTTATCGCTTCAAAGGCAACTGTTTCAAGGTTGACGCAAAAATTTAAACGGTCAACCTGGATCTTCTCCATGATATTTTTGCAATTTCTTTTAATTATACCGGCATGTTACACCATACCGTCATCCTCCACGCTACTTAACGGCACAGAATGCGTAGTAGCATTCAAAACAGATGATGGCTCCTACAATTTCTCGCTCGAGAGTGATTCAGAACGACTTTTAACACCCGAGCGTGAACGTTATGATTTTCTTATTCCCGCTGCTGTATGGTTTAACAATAGTATCGACCAATTAGGGTAAGAGTCTTATGTTTTCTATCTCGCAGTTGGGCTTTTCAGACTGTGAAAACCTCTCCGGAACTAAATGATACCATACAGGCTTATTGGGCTGGATTTCTAGAGGTTCACATCTCAAAGGAAATTTCCTTTGCCTATTTTAACAATACTTGGGGCGGTAAATAAGTTCATCCTCTTGATTAGCATAGGCTTTTGTGACGACGATATTTCGGAACATTGCAGACAACTCAAGGATGCTTTACTTACCAACTTGAAAAACACAATCCATAGAAGTCTGTCTATGGGTGACGTAGATCCGTTTTGGCATCAGGTAAACTTTATACAGGACTTTATTTCTTGCTTACTTTATTTCTAATATTTTATCTATAGGTGTTATAATTGTCTATTTTTCGGTGTTGCCATATTGTAGAGCTCTAAGCTATATATGGCTTCAATAAAATGTGACTCTCCTTGAATGAAAACGCATTTTATAATTATAATCGACACCTTACCAAGAACTCACCTAAGTTACATTTTCCTTTATTCGTTCGAAACAATTTTGCTGTAAAAATTATGAATTAAGTTGCATTTCGATAGAGTCACCGATATTTGCTGAGCGAGCGAAACAGAAGTAGCTGCATGACAAACATATACATATACTGCTACAGTAGTCGCCGGCTATTAAGCCCACCTCGGGCCCAGACCAAATTGGGCTTAATAAGGGGCGGGCGCAATAACCGGAGGGTCCTAGTTCTTGATTAGCAAACGCAGGATAGGCACTATACATTACATACGTACTGTATTATGTGTAGAGCTTAGTTATGTACAAGAAAAGAATGCTGTTTGTCTGTATTTTACGTAATTACAAAAGCAAAAAAATGATTTGCGACACGATTAAAAAAGCGGTCTAGTGTCAGTTGTTTTGGAGGATACTTCACTCGCAAGTGCTCTTTGCTTTCCTTCTCCAGGCACCAGAAATCATCGAATTTTGTGAAATCTGATGCCTGTAGACCGCGTTGCGCACGCAGAGAGATGAGAATCTCGCTCTATCCTATTGGAAAACTGGGATTTGTAGCCGGCGACTGGGCTTATAAACCGGCGAATTTGGCTATTTAACATTCCGTCCCAAGCTGATTTGGGCTTAATAGTGGCTGGGCCTATTAACCGTGGGCTTAATAACCGGCGACTTCTGTACTAATATTAATCGTTTGGGTGGTATTTTATGTTTGTACCGCTTGATAAGGTTATCGTTCTACTCTCAGTTTTCTATGTGCGTTTAGCAGCGGGTTTGCTATCCAAACTGAAATAACGAGACGAACAAGACAAAAAAAGACTCCATACTTTTATTGAATTATGCTGTTAGCCCTGTTAGGATCCGTCAGCACTTAAATTTTCGCTGTTTAAACATATCTTCAGGTTTTTTAAATGCATGCCATCTCGAAACCATGATCCAATGTTACATTGTAAATTTAAGCTTTGTTACAATCGGCATGGGTCTCCTCCCATTTTTATCTACAATGTGGCCGGTAAACCTTGTTGTTTCACAGAAAGAATCGTTCATCTTTTAAGGCCCAGAATTTTCGTGTTGACATCTGATGAAAAGTAGAATTATGAAAAAACTCGTATTACAACTTGGCCTTTTGGAAAATGCCTCCAGACGTCGTAGATTGATTGCTAGGAGTACGTGTGACACAGCAGGTCTCACGAAATAATAAAATTTAACCGCAGGCTTCCCTGGTTTAAGCTTACAAATCGTCCCTGTGCATTACAGTGTCATTTTATAAAGCATTGCTCTCCAAAATATTGTTCAAATTCAAAAGCCGCAAGATCCGTTAACTTTGACATGCATACCTCGAGTACGGATTTAACACTACTTTGTAGCCGTGTTTCTTCCCGTTGGATGTTTTGTGACAAAAAATTGAACGTCAGTTAAAATCGCAGCACGCAGTGACTGACTTGACTTAAGGGACTGAAATTCTGCTTTTCTACATTATAAAACAAGACTGTTCTAGAGGCATGCACATTAGATTACATATATGATGTAAGGTTGGGGATTGGGGATTTAAAACACATTCACGGTTGCTTATTTAGTTCACTAGGTTGACTTGAGGCGCAAAATACTGTTTAATAAAATTGAATTCCGTTCAGATCGGTATACTGGGAGAAAATAGAAGCGAAAGTGGGCGAAAACCAGCATTTGTTGATATCCGAGTAATTTCCTACGCCATTAAACCCTACGGAAAAGAACTTCTTGTGTGCGCATGTTGCACTATAAATGAACATTCATGAAGAGCAGGAACTTTTTAATTATATCTGTTCATAAAAAGGAAAATTTGTTTTGCGTCCATGAAATTGAGGTTAGTATAATTATGAGATAGCACATTATTTTTGGGAAAAAAGCAAGAAATTTATGTAAAAATTCTATTTTGCATAGCTGCCAAGTTTTGTGCCATAAAATTGTGCGATAAATTTTTAAGACTCTTACGTGCTATATCCCAATTAAAAATGTGCATTGTATATTTGAAGGGTTGAATGCAAGGAATACGTATGAGGACTTTATTAGTATACAGTAACTAAAGCGATTTTACAGTCATTTATAGTTAAAGGCAGTTAACATTACATATATTTGACTAAGGAACAGTTTTCTCAAAAATCGCTGTTGATACTATTGCCACTCTGCTCTGCATTTTTTATTGTAGAACTGAGCCTAGAAGTAACCAAATATACTGAAAACTGTTCCGATTTAAATATAAAAAATAGCTTCTTCAATTATAATAGAAAAGATACCCCTAATTATTAGGAAAATCAATCCACCGGCCAAAATTTCCCATTCTGATCTTGACTTTATCTTCAAAAAAAGAACGTAGTCATCCGACGCCAAAATATATAATTAAAATTGTTTGACTTTTAGTGTACAAAAATAGTACGCGTACAATTGCACCTGACACTTTCATTTAAATTTATTCGGCACCGACCGGCATTTCCGCATGTGAGCTCCTGTGATCTCCTAATGGGCCATATCATATTAAAACGTGGTTGCCTTAGTCCAGATAAACTCAAGCGATGCATAAACGAAAGAAACAACTAGCAGTTTTCATGACAACGTGTTAGAATACATACTCGAAACTCGGACTGTTTGGTAACAGCCATACATTACATTGCACATCATATGGAAGCACATACATCCTAAAACTGTACAAAAGGATTATTTTCCAACTTAATTTTACTTTTGCTGCTTTATTCACTTAGTAGTTTTGCATGAACGGATTTCCTCTTCATGTAAAACCTAAGTTTACTTAGTACGCCCGATTTCCACTTTTTTTAGAATTTTCTACTTCGCTAAAAAGCTGGTATTTCTATAGAACTTTATAGTCCTCCACAAATCACAATGTGCCTTATTATAAAGAACGACCATTACTTTATTGCTGTAAGACTTTGCGGCCGCAGCTTCGGCTGCGTTTGAGTAACAGGGAGTTACTTGTAAAGATTCTTGGATTTCATGAGTTAGGTAACCTACTGTATGTGCTGTCAGTCACATTGCTTTTTGAATATTTATCCAAGTACTCCATTTGGCTAGGTAATTACGATAATGCCAGAAAAAGTACAGGTACTCAGGTAAGTGTAACTACTTATGTTATAGACGTTAGTTTATTGCCCGATACAGTCCGAAAAGCGTACTTTGACAAAGCGTATGTGACTGTCTGATTTTTTTAAAAAACGGACTTCCCTACATTTGAAATGACAAGTTTAGTTGCTAGTATTTGAAATTTTGTGTCAGCAAGCAACTAAAAGTCACATTATCTTACTTCATAAGTTGTATTTGTTCCACATGATGACTCTTTCTTACGTCAAATTCACTATGTATCCAGTTGCATATTAAAATTTTAACCTTTTTAAGGCAACTCTTCTGCTGTCTGTATCACAGCATGTGTCTGGTCGGAAATGGAACGGGGAACTTGAAGTCTTGTTGTTTTAATGGCCTTCTGCCGAGCCTTTAACTCGTAACAACAATTAGTTCATGCTCCCGTGTAAAATTTCATGTTTTCAATCTTCTCTGTTTCCTCCCCTTAGATGGAATTAATTCTTTGGCAGTTGCGAGGCATGCTAGACAGCTGGAACAATGTGCTGGTCACTAACTCCCGCTCTCTAACCTCCGACTATCTATTCCAGTTGTCCGAAGAGCTCAGCGACGTGTAGTGAGTTTTCCGAAATTCATCTTTCTCTTTGATTGAACTCTAAACGCAGACTGCGAGACAGCTTAGGCCATACTTGCTCTGATGGCCAACTAACTCTGAGAAGTAGGCAGTTTAAATCTTTGCTCATACCATCTGGAGTTCAATCTCCTGACCCCACAGTTCCTAATCACAAAGGAGCAGCTTTGTTCGACTTCTTCTTAGTCGATAATGAGACTCCATATCCGTTACGTTTGCGGACGATGGTATGGTAATACGTCTGTTTTTTAGTCTATTGCAGCTCAGCGGTGACATGAGTGAGGTGACTACGGCCCTCGGTTTGAAAGAAGCTCTTGGAAAGTGGAGACATGCGGGACGCGAATACCATATGCCCCAACCCAGCTGTTCTGCCCTCATTAAAGTCCTGCCAGGACAGGAGGACGTCTACATCTCACAAGTTACCTGGCAGGGCTACTCCTCAATGCTCAAGGTTGCCAAGTTCTACAGTTTCTCCTGGCATCTCACACGGGATCCGGGTTAGTCACTTTTTCCCAGCTGACAGCGGGTTGTTTTATCTTTTTTTACAGATAATATACTATATAATACATGCTATACAGATGCTTTATCACGAATTTCGCACAAAAGACCCACTCCGAATCCTTTAGAGTTATAATACGGTAAAGCAAGGCCAGATTTTCAAAAGAGTGCATATTTTCAAGGTCAGTCTAGAGCTTCCGCGACCATTTCCTCATGAACCGTGCCACTCAACCATTAAGCCACGAATCGGCTTTTCTGTTGGTTTCGATCAAGAGTGATGACACTGTGAAGCTGACTGATTTGCTTAAAGAACATATATTTCCCGTTGTGCTTTGTAGAAAATAGGTCTAAAATGTCTGCCCAGACTCACGTTTATTTCGAACGAGCATGACCGATTCCGGTGGGCGTTTTGTTGAGCTTATTTTCGGACAGGGCATACACTGGGTACACGGTGAATAGGGTTCGTGCGGGTTAAAAAATAGGCATTCTTGCGATTGAACACAAACAGGATGTTTTTTTTGAGTCGCGCAAGATGTTGGCGTCCTGACAAAATCGCAGTCTTCGCTGAACCCCATGCCTTGGATGCCGACGGCCATCGCTGTCCCTCCCCCACAACAAGGTGAGCGCACGTATCTCCTTTTAGGATGTTTTTTTTCTCCAGCCGAACGAAAAAGGCGGAACGCAGATGCTCTGCTAATTGGAAAGGAGAGCGTATCTATTTTTACTGCGCCTACTGCAGTTTTGTTTATATAAGGAAACCGCAGGTGGTCGGGCATACGTAAAATGGCGAATGGACGTGTCCTTGAGTGTTTTTATACCATTTTCCAACGTAGTAATGCGTTTTCTAAATTGCATATAATGCGCGTGATTATGTTAACGTGACTTTGTTAACGAAGAAGTAAAATCTCTAACTATAAAGTGACGTCGGAAATATTGCCCACCAACCAGGAGAATCGCTGTTTTGTCGGTTGCGGTCTGGTAACGGAACATACTCCTTTCGCTTTGCCTTTGAGCTCAGACTAGGGCCCTCGCCGGCAGTTACATAGCGACCTTTAGAATATGATGATATGGCGAAAACGACCAAGATAGGTGAGAGCGAAAGGGCTATTTCTGGCTTATTAGCCATCATCAGCCAGTCATAGACAATCCCAGATGGGGACCACTCGAGATTCGAACCCAGGATTTTTGCTCATTAAGTGGTGGACTCTACCGTTGACTTATACACGGGCATACCTGTTCCGCACCCAGACTGGTGAGCCTCACGGTATCGTACAGTAGATTCCCTGTCTCTTTAAATGTTGACCGAAATTCGGAAATGCGCTTTACGTCTGAACAACATACTTAAGTAGTATTCTAATATTGATTATCATGCAACCTAATCACAGGCTGCCGGCTTTCAGGCATGCTTCTTGATATCCGCCTGTAAGAAATATATGCTTTACAAAATGGCTGTCTATGTAGAATACACTTTTGCCATTAGTTTTAGAGGACCTTATAAATAAAACTAACTTTTCACGTAAAATTTACCAAAGTGTTCTTCCTTGTACTTATGTTGTAGCAAATAACGCCTTCTTAAAACTTTATATTTAAAGAATTGATATATTTCAGGTTTGAAAAACTTTCTAAATTGCCGAATGATGTTGACCTCTACTGGCCGTACCACTTGCCACTTCAAGGTTTCCAAGCGGAATGCTTTATTCATCCTGTCTAAGAGAAACCACAAATTCCTCTACGCTATGAGGAAGGGGTCATATTGTGCTCATAAGAATGTCCGGACCATCTTGTAGACTTTATGTGTCGTCCATCCCGTATCATACAATTGAACTTAGTCTGATGCTGAAGGTGGGGGGAGTCAGGTCGACAGCTCCTCAATCCGACGCGCTTGAAGCTATTACAGTAGTCTTGCCAGCTGACAGTTAATTAAGACCGCGAGGTCAGCTCAGTGTATGTATGCTTGTGTGAAGTAGCTGATTGGTGGACTGAGAGTCAGACTGCGATGGCTCCTCTGTAATGTTTGGATCCTCAGGTCAGCGAGGGGCGAAAAACTGTTTGCGAAGACACACGCCGGTGAGACAGCGGACAGTAAACAATGCAGCTGCGGGCATAACGGGACGAGTGAGCCCCGTAGCCGATTGCTAAGCATTTATCTGCCGACGTGTGTATTCCTGATTGAAACTGACAGGGTAAAGATCCCTTAGCGCAGTGGTTAGAGCATTGGACTTCTAGCCGACAAGGTCGCGGGTTCGAACCTCTGATTTGGCGCCACTTGGGGTTGGGTATGACTGTCTGATGACGGCTAACGAGCCACAAATGACTATTCCATTCTGTCTTGTGACTAGGAAGTCTGCCAACTGATGCTTTATCAGACCGTGTCATCCGTCCAGTGGCTGACCAGAGGACCGGGAGTCAGACGGCGATGGCTATTTCATACCTCCTGGTTTTTGTAATCCTGGTGTATGTGTGTGTGTCAACGAAGCCAGATCATGCTGTTCACGTGGTCTCTCCGCTGCATGCATGAGCGGCGCTTGAAACTTGCTAAAAACCATGGCTGCCAACTGCTTATTTATACCAGACCACGCCATCAGCCCAGTGTAGGTTGTGCATTGAGTGGCTGATCAGTAGACTGGGATTCAAATGGTGACGGATACTTCTTACCTCCTGCCAGGTTGCGCTGTGGTGCAGGTATGCGGGTCCGCCCGTCCTATCAGCCAATGAACTCCCCCACCGCATGAGACAACTAATCGGCTCGGACGGTGAATTATGTTGGAGGTGTCGGAGACAGTGATTTTAACGGCTCAGCGCACTCTCCTCACTATCAACAATCTGACGCGCTTTAATCTATTACAATACGCTAAGAGCCGCGGCTTGGAGGGTTGCCAACTGACAGAAAAACTCGTACCGTGGGGTCAGCCGAGGGTTTGTCTGTGTGGAGTGCCTGACTGACGGGCTGAAATTCAGGCTGCAGTGTGACCTTTGTGGTCGGAATCTGAGCCGTTCCTCACCCCCAATTATTTTGGCTTTGTTGATTGTGGTGGCTCACAGCGCGTGAGCCTGCGCCCTCTCTCATATCCGGTCTCCTTGGCTCTGTCTTGACGCCGGGCGCAGTTTAGGAAAGTGAGTTAGACGCCTCGCAAGTCACCCTGTCTGCACCACCCCTCTGTACAGCAAACGCTGGATCGCCTCGAAATCGACCGTTGAATCGCGGCTTTACTTTATAGGCACAATTACGAAATTGATTGAATAGAATTGATTATGAATGAAAGATTCACGGTCTTTAAAAATGTCATAAGAAGAAACTTTCTATAAACCAGCAGACACCCTTTTGTCAAGTATAAACATTGAAGAAGAATAAGAAGTAAATTCTGTCAAATACGTCCGAATTTATGTTTTTTATCGAGAATAAATGAGAACAACATGCAAACTTCATAGGGAGACATTTTTTGAAGAATGTAATTGCTGGCAGAGGCACTGGCGAATTTTAGCTCGGTTAATTTTTTTTCAACCATCTGTGCGCATTTGTTTTTACAGTCCGACCTTATGAATGAAAGCAGAACCCGTCCAAAACAGCTGTATATCAGTCTGCTCACGTGATTCTCGACAGTCCATTTGCTGTCCGTGTCTGGCCGATTTGTGTTTCACGTGTGTTTACCTGTCCGTGAAATTTGCCACCTATCGGGTGCTTGTTTTCTCATGAAACTACTATTCATTCCTGCAAAAATTGAACCATTGGTCATATTTCGTTTCTGGTAAAATAAATCTTTTGGGATTTCGTTACTGCAAAAAGGGATAATTTTGATAACGGGGAGGTCAATTCTCCCCTTCCCACATCCATTTTGAAGTCCATTTCACGTGTTATCTTCTCTCCATGTCTTCCAAACTGCAGATTTTGCAGTCTCCCTACGCATAATTCAACCCCCCCCCACTTTGTGTCACCTAATAAACTTCCGACTGTCTCGACAATCATCCTAATGGCAAATATACCTCAGACTGCGGTAATATATTAGGTCAAACGCCTGGTTTCAATAACCACCATACCAAATGGAAATGTTATGGATTCTTTCCGAGGTAGGACTGCCTTTAGACGTCCTACTTGCCGAATTTGACATTTTGCAGTAGACGGACATTCCCTTTTTTCTTAATTTCCGCCAACATAAGGTCAAATTTTCATCAATGGGCATCAGTTGCCTGAGCAACAGGAGTTTATTTTGTTGGAGTTGGTTCGATTTAGCCCATTAAAACAACTATATGTGGCTTTAGTTTAATGTTCTTGGTCACTTTCGACACAATAACATATTCATTGACGCTCGTTAACCAGAAATTAAATGTTTAAACACCAATTCCGTAAGACAGTTGGGCAGAGGAATAGATATTTAGGCGGCCCTACAAGAAATTCTTGTCCTTTCCGATAAGTTTTCTTTATGGAACAATCCGTAATACATATATAACTGGATACTACTCAAGTGGAGAAGTTTTCCTAAATGACTGGCATAATGTACAGTCAATGAAGGATTTAATGAAATGCTAACCAACATTTTGAAATATTTTTAAACTTAGAAAAAATTAATTAATTGGGATTATAAAACTGATCATCTCGCGGGACCACCCCATTATATGGAAGGCACTTCTTTTCAGCCGCCTGCAAAATATAATGCAGCACAAATGACTACTTAATTCGAACGCCTTTTCCCACTGATTTTCAATGCCCGTAAAAATTCAAGTATATTTGATATTAAACACACTTGACATATCCTTTCTTTTAATAGCCAATTACATTTTCAATTTTTTTACTCAGAGGCTCTTTCGGTATTAAGAAGCCTTCAGTTATGGGCTTTCTTTTTTGCCATTTTTCTTTTTTGAGCCATTTTTTGCTGAAAACTTTGATATTATCATCAAAATATAGTTCTCTATCTTTCTATCTATTTATCTACCTATCTATCTATCATCTATCAAGAAGCCTTCAGTTATGAGCTTTCTTTGTACCGCCCGTATTTGTTCCCTTATCTTTGCTCCTTATTAAGAATAGTAATACATTCGCGAGGTAAGCTTCCATAACCCGTCATGAAACAGTAGAAATCGCAATTTATTGGCACTAGTCGCTAAAGATGTTTAGTTCTGGAATTCAGATTCTAAATATGACTGAAATTATACACTTTATGCAGGTTACTATTTCCTAAAACCTATCTAGAAGCATCAGACTTAAAAAGAGAAACAAATGATTGTTTTATAAATAGACACGATATCTTTTAACGGGTGCTTGTCAAAAAAGTCCATCTACAGTACGGTACACTAGTGTAACACCTATCCTAAGTAATTAGCTGTTGTTTTATGCTGCACCTTCAGTGACGAATGACAGTTTCTCTGTCATTACCAGAAAGGTAAACCATGTGAACATCATGTGTCTCCAAAGTCATGTAATGAAGGTACAATTCAATAAAGAACGTGTTTAGTTGACCCAATTGGGAAAAATGTCGCGGCCTCGGTGGGAGTCGAAGCCACACAGCAGGACAGGCTTTTGCGCAGCCAACGCTCTACCATTGAGCTACGAGGTTTGCCGTGCGCCGTGAATTTAATCACACTTTGATCGACTTTACTCGCCCAACTTACTGCTTGTATGGAATCCACCATTACGGAACAGCAAGCTGACTGCTCAAGCAGGTTCTCCTAAGCAATTATCTAGAATTCACCAGAATGACTACTAGGTCTAGTAGCCAAACCCCCCTATCGATAAAGAACATGTGCATATGAATGTTCGACTATCAGTTTCGATTCTGTCTAAAGTATGCTGCACAACAGGGTAGCGTAGGGACAGTGCCTTGTGCATGAATAAATTTTAAGTGATAGTAGACTTGCGCCATCTACCACCACCACCGCCAGCCTTACGAAATTTTTAATATTTTATCTAACTGAGCCGTCCTTTCATTTCCATTTCCATTTGACTATGGCCAGTTCTCTACTTTAAAGCAGAAACTTAAACACTGTTATTTAACTGAATGATTTGGCTTTGCTATATGTCTGTGTTTATTGGCTTTATCCCTAAGATGACGGAAATCCGAATGCGTTTGAAAGAGAGGTAACACTTTTGCTAATTGCGAACTTTATTGTCTCGGAGGGGTTCCCGTTTGGAAGACTTTTTACTGCCACTGATTATTAGTTAAAAGCAAAAAATATGCTGACTTCTGAGCTCTGGTCGTTTCACCACAACGCAACAAAATCCCCGGGGAGAGACATTTTATCCCGCACACAAATGGCGTCCCTTGAGCTTCACAGGAAATGTCGCCTAAAGCCTCACTTGCAGGCAGGCAGATTTGCTTGGCTAGAGAACGAAGTATGCACTCCAACAACGCCTCGTTCGAATCTCTAAGGGAGAAAATAGCAGCAAGAACGCAAAAATGGAAGTCTATTAACGTACCTAGTACAGCGTATTTAAGGCGAGCCAGGCGTATACAAACATGCGTAAAAGAAGCCTAAAATTGGACCAATCAGATAGTGTCCTTGAGGGGTAAGCATGCCGACTGACGTGGGAAAGTGCTACTCCTGGAGGCGCACGGCCCATATGCCGATCGATAGGATGGAGTGGAACGAGTGATCAGGTCAGCGTGCAAGCGATGCGGTTAGAGTGGCTCCTAAGAGAGATAATTGTAGTTCTTGCAGGTGTTCAGTTAAACCACCTGATCTGAGAGTGCTTCTCCATTCTCTTCTTTAGATTCGCCCCTCATTCCAGGCGGTGACATTCTCTTCTCCTCCTATCCGTCAACCATCGCTTCGATTGACGACCTCTACAGCACCAGTACTGGCCTGGTAAGTTGACACCGTCCGTCCTCTCCTCACCTAATTCTCCGGTTTGGTTTCTAACCCTTCTCTCTCTCTATCGCCTATTTCATTCTCCACTCTCGTTCATCTACTCTCCACCCCTCCCTCTCTGCTTTCCACTCCCACTTTATCTCCACTTTTCCACCGTTTTTATCGCTTCTTCTTCTTCTTCTTCTTCTTCTTCTTCTTCTTCTATCTCTTCTTATTCTCCACTTCGTGTTCTCTGTCTTGAATAAATAAAGCAAAATGTTCAACCAGTTTTTGCTGTTTAGGCCAAAAGCCGCGAATTTCCCTTCATTTTTTCTCTCTATCACACACGCCCATCCGGCTTTCTTCCTCCCCTCCCCCAAAGGTGACCTTGGAAACAACCAATGGGAACCACAATCCTGATTTGTGGTCATTTGTGCGTCATGGTCTCAACACCTCCGTCCTCGAGGTCTTCCGTGTGATGATAGCCAATCGTCTGGCTCGTGCTGGACCCGAATGGGTTTCGCACTTCAGTCGTGAAAACAGTGGAACGTGAGTCCTATCTAGCAGTGTTACGCCAACATCTGTCAGCGAACTGGACACCTCG
>JAYGXS010000004.1:1284580-1298529 GCA_036362985.1 Ligula intestinalis | reverse complement strand
CCTTTTAAACTACAGTGGAAACCGGCCCGTATCGACGTTCGACGAAACGCCTTCTCTCAGAGGGTCATTGGAGCGTGGAACGGACTCCCGGAAGATGTGGTCCTCTCAGATACTGTTGACATTTTTAAACACAAACTTGATTCTCATTTGCTGAGAAACTGTGGCAGATATAATGAACAAAGTGTCAGTAGCAGCACCTTGCCACTGGCTCACACTTATCGCTGATGTTAAGCCTACATTTGTACATTTGTATTATGTACTATTGTTACGGTGGACCTCTTATGCGATTTTGGTTATGAATAGGGAGCTCAAGGGCGAAAGCCTTCTTCCCTTAATAAAGTGACTTAAAGTGACTTAATGGGGCATATGTTGCAAGCTCACGTGTGTCAGCCGAGGGAGCAATTGTATCCGGTACACGCGGTTCTGATGTACTGGCTATTGGGTAAGCTGAATGCAAACCCGTGAACCGTTTGGCTTTCTTAGGCCTATGCCTCTTTTGAGTTATGATATTGTCAAACTCTTGGTCATCACTTTCTTGTGCAGAGTCGAGCAACGATGTGGTGCTAGGATGCAAATCCCGATAATGCTACTGTCGCTTAAGCCGAGGTACGATGGTATAGCCCGTGGGCTTGACACATGATCCGATATGCAGGTTTCAGGCCTGTCGACAGACATGTCCAAATCCAAGTCAATATCAGCGTCAACTCGTTCTTGTGCGATTTTTGACACTATCTCTGGAGCCCCTTTTACAACTATATTCTGCTTGTGACTCACTGGTGCATCTGTTGCGAGCTCACAAGTTCCGACCAAGCGGCCATCTGTATCCGGTACTAAAGGTTTGATGGGTCCTGATGTGCCGGTTTTTGGGCTAGCTGACTGCGCATTCCTGGCTTATTTAGACTTTCGAGCCTTTGTAGCCCTATGTTTTTTTGGCTTCATGATCTTATCGACCTCTGTATCATCGCTTTCTAGTGCAGCATCAAGCAACGATGTGACGCTAGGACGCAAATGCAGATCATTGTTAGTGCTGCCTGAGCAGAGTAACGATGGAGTAGACTGCGGATTTATTTTACTTTCTTTGCGATCGAGTGAGACGCCCGCTGGTTTACTTGGTTCGGCAGATGATATGCGTGTTTCAGGTTTACCGGCCGAGGCTATCTGAGCATATGTACTTTTAATTATCCCCAGTTTTGGCCGACAAGGGCTGTTTTAACCGCTGTATAAGAAATATGCGTTTTTAGATAGGCTATCTCTTGTTTCAGTTTATTTACCTCGTGGTAAAGTTCCTGCTTCATCTCCGAAAACTCCTGGCGGAGGACGAAGTCCTCACAGTCTAACTTCGGTAAACGTAGTAGACATCTTGGCCGTTTTGCGGGAGGTGGAGAATTTATAAAATTATCTAAGTGGCCATATCGGCAGTTACTTTCTGGTCGTATCTTAACATGGTTGTCAAGGGCCCGTGTCGAAGTGGCCGGGCTGCCTGAGGTGCTAACACCGCTAATAACCAGATTTGGCGACCCGGGTTCGAGATCCGGCGGAGGCGAAACGTTTCGTGCTAACGGACTCGTAGCATCTAAAGTCTCCATGTTATGTAAGATTTTTTTGTGTTGCGACCTGCGTGTGATACTGCCAATTAAGTCGGAAGCCAAATCAAAGAGCCCGTAGGGGTGAGGCGGAGAGAAGATCGATTGGCCAGATAGTGCAAGTTTACTGAGACAAGCAGGTTACAGCAAGTCAGAGTAAAATATTGAGTTCCTGAAAGATACAATGAAATGTGTTTGGTTAAAAATTTCCTTAGGAATAACGTGAGAGTCAATTTTATCCTAACGTGAGAGTCACTATTATCCTAAATATTATGACAATATTAGGATAAGGGTATATAACAACACAGTGATATAAGGACTCAGCCTCGGCGTGAAATTCGGAGATGTGCAGATTTTTGTGGCGCAGAGGAGTTTTTCACAAAATCGACACGTCCAAGAAGCAATTTCCAAACTTTGGAAATAATTCACAGCGGAGGAATTTTTCAGAGCGACCGGATTCAGATTTCCACGTAGAAAATTCCAAACTTTAAAAATATATAGTCAATTCTTGAATAATTTCCAAGAAGCGTGTCTTCTATACTGAGATAGAGACTAAACACACGTAAGCTCGAGAGACTTGAAATTCGCAAACAATTTCAAACTTCTATATAAACACCTCAAATCCCCATAAAGTTGTGTAAAAACTCTAGGTCGTCTATTTTGGGCAATAAGGAGGAGGGTAAGGGTGCAGTTATCGGTCGATGAGCGGACGGACCGTCAGCAAAAGTTGTAGGTTCTCGGGTGTAGACGGATTCAAAGAAATCGGAGAGGAGGGAGGCTTTCATCTGGTCTTCGGTCACCAGTTGTGTATCGGCTGATCTAAGGGCAGGGATCACTTCCTGAGATCTCTTCATGCTTCGTATGAAACCGTACAATATCTTGGGGTGTTCCAAGGACTTGTGTAGTATGTTTAACTTGTATTTCTTGCGCAGTTTAGAAGCTTCTCTTTTACAAATGGTACGTTGTTGCTTATACTCCCTTAAGTGTTTATCGGAGCCAGTTAATCTGTAGCGCCTCCAGAAGCGGTTTCTTTTTTTGAAAGCGGCCTGCAAGTTTGAGTTCATCCACTTCGGGTGATTCGTACTTGTCTTTCTTCTGAAGGGACAGTTGAGACAAACAGTCCTTTTCAACGTCGAGCTAAAAGTCACCCACTGTTCATTTGCCCCACCTTGGAGATCTGTTTCTCATTATACCTCTGATATTTCTCTTCTCATAAGTGGGAAGTCGCCCTTCCAACTGTTACTTTCCCATGTGTCGCAGTAGTAGGGTTTGGAGAACAGCGAATACTCGAAATACAGCATAATATGAACGCTTGACCCAAATGGGGGTCGATCCTGCAGGTCAATCACAGTTTCCTCCTCTCAAGTAAAGATAATAATAATAATTTGTATATTTAAGGCCCAAGGGGCCCTGTCGTTACAAATTATGTGCTATCGTGAAAATAAAAAAATGATGATAAGCAGTGAGCTCTTATAAAATAATTGTCATCGGCAGTAAGGAGAACTCCTAAATCGGTGGATGAGTTCAGCGGGCCACCGAGTTCAAAAAAACTTTCGGCGAAAAAACTGCCTTAATAGGTAACAGGGTTTGATGTGGTTCGTTTGGGACCTGATTTTAAGGTTCGGGACGTTTATGGTCATGGGAAAAAATAATATATCGTTGAAAAAAGAAGGGGTCATCCGGGACAACAGGAGAAGGCAGTAGAAGTCAAGGCAGCATCATCGAGTTGCGACCCACCAGATTCCAAAGACAATCTCGAAGACCACAGCGAAAGTTGCAAAAACGGAGAAGAATTTGCAGCCCTTGGAAGTGATGCTTGACTCTGCAGAGGGAAATACTAATATATTTAGAAACCATTTTAGTATCCTGGGAAGAGCTTCAAATGCCAGGAGGACCCTTTTCAAAATCTACAACTTGCGTGTTTCGAAAAGAAACAGACAGTAACGACTTTATTTCCTCTAAATTTAAATGCTTTTATAATTTGCCTATAGAAATCGACAATTTAGAAGACATTCTAATATCGATAGGAAGGTTGTTCCAAATAAAAGCATATTTGGAGGTAAAAAAGCGAGAACGGTTAGATGTGGAGCTACGGGGTGGTAAAATTATCATGGAAGAGTTACGAGTGGCGGAAGGTCGTTCTACTGGAAGGAGAGCGTTAATTTGTGGGAGATTAGGACTATTCTTCACGCGAAACAGAAAGCATATACCAGCTTCGAGTCTTCTTATCCAAAGAAATTTAATGTTTGCTAATTGACATCTATCTGTATAACACATACCAGACCCAGAAACAGAAAATATTTTACGATTGAAAACTCGCTGAACCTTTTCAATCTTACTACGGTCATGCTGGGTCATGAGGCCAAAAAGCGGGCAGCAGTATTCTAGTATAGGAAGAACAAAAATGCGGTATAGTTTTAACTTCATTTCTGGAAGGAAAAAATTATGCGATATAAACCCACATATCTGTGCGGCCTTGGCAGAAATTCGATCTGCATGAGGTGATAATGCAAGCTTATTCGTGTAAGTAAGACCCAAATCCTTTATCGTAGATCTTTCTAACAGTGGACTATTTTGGAAGATAATGGGTCCAGGAAGCCTTGCGGGACCAAAACTCAAGAATCTACATTTGGATGGAGAAAACTCCATCTGCCATGTAGCGCTCCAACTTGAGAGAGTACGCAAGTCTGCGTTAACTTTATCAACACAACTACTGGCCGTGTCCTTAGAAAATGAGTAAATGCACTTAAGGTCATCAGCATAAATGAAATTTTCCGAATTATTTAGCACTGTTGACATTTAATTTATGTAAAGAATGAAAAGGAGGGGACCTAAAACCGTGCCTTGTAATACGCTACTCGTGATCGACTGATGCATCGAGTAGCTATTGCCTACTAAGACCTTCTGGCTGCGGTTAGACAGGTAGGAGGCAATGAAATCGAGGAGGGGAGGCCTGATGCCTAGGGCTTCCAGTTTCACTAAAAGGCGCCTATGAGGCACCTTGTCAAAAGCTTTAATAAGGTCAAAGTTAATCACGATGACTGATTGCTGTTCATTACGAAGTGAAGTAACCAGGTTAAGGAATGCCAAGTGGCAGGTTTCGCATGATCTTCCAGGCAGAAATCCATGCTGTGAGGCACTTATCAGTTTATTTTCTACACAAAAATCGAAAATTTGATTAAAAATGATCTTTTCCAGAAGTTTGGCTAGGGCCGGGGTTTTATGAACACCTCGGTAGTTATTTACGTCCGAACGAGATCCTGACTTGAAGACTGGAAGAATAATAGATGTCTTCCATGAGTCAGGAAAGAAACCGTTTGTAATATAAGCTGAGAATAGATAACTTAGCAATCGGGGGGAATCTGAATACTCTCTTGATAAGTGAATTTGGAAGGCCGTCAGTTCCCGAGGAGTGCAAGTTTTTTAGACGGATAATGTGCTTACGAATCACTTCTATCAAAGAAACCTATGGTACTGATAGTATTGACTGAGCATGGCTGAAACGACGGGACCGGTTCAGATTCCGTCGTAAGGTGCTTTGCAAAGAACGCATTGAACAGCTCAGTCTTCTCAGACTCATCTTGCACAAAGTTTTTATTTTAATTCCGTAAAGGGGGGATTTCGTGACCTCGTTTAGCGGAGGACCGACGACGGAACAGTTGGGCAATCGATTTTGCAGAGTTTAACTCGCTGAGTGCGCAAGATTCCCTCTGTTTGTCACGTGCAAGACGAATCTTAAACGCTAATTCGAAAATCTCTGCGATTCTAAGGTGCACCGATAATGAACTAGTAGACTGGTCTTTCAACTGTCTTTGAAATTTCTTTAGTTTAGACAAAAGAAAATGAGGAACGGTGGGGTCAGAAGTATAAGGCTTAGCATTTTTGATCGGCACAAATTCGAAAATGCTATTTGAAATTGCCGTCATTAAGTCACAGAGAATTGTTACACTGTTTGTGGAGGAAAGCTCCTGCCAGCCTAGTGAGTCCATAAACTTGTTAATTAAATTAATATCAGCTAGGTCAAACGCACGGTAGGTACGATTGGTGCTAGCCTTTTTTGTAGAAGCAAGTGGAAGGCAACAATGGCTCAAAGTATGGTCACTTAGGAAGAGGTTCTGATTGTAGTCAACGAAAAGGGGGGAATGTCATTCGTGAAAATATAATCTTTAATATGCTGATCCCTTGTTGGCGAACAGACCAACTGAGACCAGTTTTAAAAATTGATGGTATCTAGGAAGAGCTGAAATCTGGATGGACAACAGTTCAATGGCCAATAAATTTCGGGAAAGTTGAAATCCCCAGCGATAACCTTAGTATCAAAGGCGGACTCCGAAATAAGCCTAAATATTTCGCAAAGCTTTTCATCCTCTTCCGATGATGAGTTTGGGGGGACTATAAATGCATCCAATAATCGCCTTCTGACGGGACGACAGGATAATGGATGCAAGCAGTAATTGCCCGAGAAAGACCTAGCATCTAGGTCGAGCGGGAATTGCTTAAGAATAGTTTTAATATAGAGGAGACAACCGTCACCACGTTTACTAGGGCGGTCTTGATGGTAGAAATCGTACTTGTCTATTATGAGTAAAGCATCAGAAATTTGTGGATGGGTCCACGACCCTGTAATGCATATAACATCTGGCTTCAGCTCGAACGCAATCGCTCTAAGTTGAGCCATCTTATTTCAAACAGATCTTGCAATAAGCCGGATGATATCTTGTGCAGCTTGAGCAATCGAACTAAGGTTATCTTTATTTAGTAATAAAATTTGAAGGTGGGTAATTTGGTTGGAAGTTTAGAGAATAGTCATCGACTGGAGCAGGAAAATTAACATAAGAAAGCTGAGAGGGATAGCTAAAAGCTGTAGGTAGATAGCTCTGTGAGATCGATGGGCCATAGGGATTAGTGCCGTGGTGAGCTTGCTGATAGTTTCCGGGAAAGTGGGAAAACCAAGACGGGAAAGAGAGGCTGGAGGGCGAGGTAAGGTAACTATGAGGATTAAGCGGTGAAAATCCTGGCCCAGTATGATGCTTGTCATAAGTAGGGTAACCTATATGTTTGCTAGCTTCCTGTTGTATAGGCTTAGTTAGTGTTTGGGAAGGCTGCATGCTCGCGGTTGAGTTCCGGATCCCACCCTTTCGACGAACTGAATTGGGTGATTTAATCGAAGGTTTGGGAGGACTCTGATCGAGTATCGAAGTTGTTGGTCTACCTGACATAGAGGGCTTTTCGGAATTTCTAGGAGGGCTACTAGAATTACTAGCTATGGCAACTGGCGAAGCATCTAAGTTGGTAGAAATTGGAGATGTCTCGTGACTTGAGGGGGATGAGACAGTTGCTGAACTGGGGAGCAGTAATCAAGGTTTGGCAGGAATAAAATTACATGGCGCGCTAGGCTTCCTCGGGCTACGACCAGGAACTTGAGCCGGTTGCGGTGAATTTACAATTTTATTAGAAGAACTTGACGCTATTCTTCACTCCATTGGAGTGAGATCATGACAGAGGAAATACATTGCATTTCTCAGATATTTGGAAACAAGCTCTTGCTGTTTAAAAATGTCGTCTATTTCAATGGGTGAAAATAGCTTGACTAAAATGGGTGGGTTTTTACTGCGAGATGATAGTCTAATAGCCTCTGCTATTTTATAGATAAATCCGCAGGAGTAGAGGAAATGCATTGCAACGTCCATTGACGTTTTTCAGAATAAAATCGTACGACCTTTTTTGTCTATCCTGTGACTCACTTGCGACCAAATTAACGAGAGAATCTAAACGTTTGCATTCCTGAGAGGAAACTGCAGAGATATTCCCATCAAATAGGGTCTCAAGGATTGAGAGAACTGACCCAAATTTCAACATAAACTCGCTTCAACTTTCATTGCAGACAAATATATTTGCTCGGTAATCAGATCAGGCTGAATACTGATGTCAGGCTGAAGACTGATATCAGTACTGATGTTTGCCTTTCGCAGACACCGCTTGGGTCTGGAATTCTGTGGCTTCCTACTGAATGAAAGTGTCGCCTTCATACTTTTCGAAGCAACAAGTAGATTAATCACGAAAACAGTCGGAAATTCAGAATAAACTAACTGTTTAAGTTTATAAAAGTTGCTGAGAGCAAGACAAATGGTTGACAGAATGCTAGATAAGCAAGCAGAGACCAAACCAACAGAAGGAATGGAAGCAGATTTTTCAAGCGTAAGTACTGGTACTTACGGATAATTTATATAAGAAAACGAAAGACTAATTGTCGTATCTTCTCTTAGATAAATCGATTTATACAAGACTGAGGACTTTGCTGAAATTTCGAAACCAGCGCTCGACCTTGACCTTGACACCGTACTTTTCATTAACAGTTACTGGGTCCTTGGGCCGCATAAGTTGCAGCGGATTGCTGCTTCCGGTCTGTGAGCAACGTTAATCCCAAATTCGCTCACCAGTCGAGCGAATTCTTCAGAAACACCAGCAATATATGGTATTGCTCGCCAGCGTGTCGGTTCTGGCTGTCCTGTTGTTTTTTTTCGTTTGGATTCTCGCCTGCATTTTTCGACGAAGGCGCCAGGATAGCCATTCATTGTGAAAAGTTTCTTGAGATACTGGACCTCGGCCTTCATTTCGGCTGGTTTGCTACAGTGAGTTTCTACGCGACGATAGAGCGTTCGCATGCAGCTACATTTTCGGTAGGAAAACGTCCCAACACTGTGGCTTCTGTGGACTTGAACGTAAAAACTCGAAACAATAATGAAAAACATTTATTTCTAACAGTTACCACGCATTCTCCAAAACCTATTCAGACGTCAATGCTTTTTAGTACACAAAGAGTTGACTCTTTCAATCTTAGGCTGAAGGGCATCGGGATGGTTCGCATCGGAATACTAAGATTGCCTCTATTAATTTTAGCAACTGGAGTTGCGCACGAATACTGAAGCAGCATACATCGTGGCGCGCTTTTCAAGTGTTTTATTATGGTTTTGCTCCAATGAGTGCGCTTGATTCCGTTATACAAGACGACCTAAAGGACGACCTGGGTGCTTTCGGCCTCAAAGCTAGCAATGATGAATGCCTCTCCCTATGTTTGCCGAATAATTTACTAATGTCTTTTAGTCGTCGAACTCCTTCACCGTTATAATCTTCCAAGCACTTCTCTAGTCGAAAAATACGTTGCTTTCCGCCAGAATCGTAATCTCGCAGATGAAATATCGAGTGCAGATATTCGGCTTTTTGAAAAAGAAGTTTAGCTGCTTTCATTTTTGAGTTTTAGAACCTAACTTCGGCAGTTTTACCGAAATCTAAGCGATCGTCGAATGCTGGAGTACTCAAGACAGTTAATGCCCTTCCTGCAGAAATGCGTAGAGAATTGTAGGTCTTTTTTATTTTTATTCAGTAGACAGCATTCTCAGGAGGTCGATACCAGATCACAATTAATGAGTTCCTACATATCTGGCGCCAATGTGTCTCTATGCGAAAACCTAAATACATCTCCGGCATCGGCGAAACCCAGGAAGTCGTCAGGTATCCCACCCGTCTCCAGTATTTCTTGTGAGTTCTTGCGTGACTATTTCAAGGGGTATTGTTGGTATTTAAAATGAAACATATTTACGGATTGCTTCAATGAACTTTGTTAATTCCGACCTATCTGCACGATGCGCTGGCTGACCAAGGACTGCACCTTAAACTCTATTTCTGTTTTCTAAGCAAGTGCGTGATAGTAATTTAGTCTCTCTTAAAATGGATCTCAGGACTTATTTTAACCTCTGATTTTATTGTCTCTTACAAGTCATTTTATTCTCACCTCCTTAAGCGCCTTAATTTTAGCCCACATTTATTTGGTATGTCGTCGTTTTCGTTCTTAAAGCTTTATTTATCCTTTTTAGTGGTTGCCAACTCCAGCTTTCCAGAGAAAAAGGCAGGCCGAATAATATGTTCATATTCATCTCGCTTGAACATGTCTGTCTCGCAAACACAAGATTCTCAGTATTGTCGTATCGAGCCTGCGGCCCGAAAGGAATACACTTGGGATTTGGAGGAAATCAGGTCTTCCTCGAGTTCAGCTTCGGTCGATCGTTTCATGTACCAGCGACCGCTAGCTAAGTCTGAAGGTATTTTATCCTACTTTAGTTTAGTTTTATTCGTTAGTTCTGCTTGAGTGCTTATCTGGCTATGTTCTGTCTTCTTCAGTACTGGACACATGGTGCTGGAAACAAGTAAAACGTATTCTGGCGGCCATCACATCTGGTTCGGCCGCTCGTAGTGCCTCGCAAGGCGTCGAGCCCGAAGATACTTCTATGGCGTACGTTCTCCGGTGAAGACTGATTTATGTCCCTTTAAATTCTCCATTCGTTTGTTACGAAGCAAGCAGTCACAAGCTTTGAAGTAAGAGTCCCACAGTTGGTCAGGGGATTTTTGCTCCGATTTTGCATATAGGAGACACCATAGAAACTCTGTTAATGTTTCTAAAGTGCACTTGATACGTCAACCATAGCATAGTAAGCGCTCTGTTCGCTTTACAATTTATTTTTTGTTGTATTAGTCAGGAGTGCTCGGATGCTAATACAAACGGCACTTTGCCTCCAAAGGCCAACAAACAGATGCTACGTCCTGCAAATGCACGTCTTCAAACTCCTAGTTTCGTTGCTGGCCGAGTAGCTGCTTGCCCCACCTCAAACATGGATGAGACACAACCCTCATCTGTACGCTTGCACCCCAGCAATGCCTGCCTGATTGGTGCGAGGAGAGCCGGTGGGGGCGAGTTCTCCAGCGCCATGCTCGAACTTAGTTCGTCGGCCAACTTGGCCAGTTTCTCATTATATCCCGGGCAACCAGTAGTCCTCAGGGCTACTAATCCCACTGGTCGATCGCTCACGGTGTTTGATGTCTTTCCGGTAAGTGTGCTGATCACAGTATCCTTCCAGTCAGAGAGACTAACACGTACTCCGCCCTTCTTAACCCCTTATTTCTTATTTATAGACCCCTTTTCTTCCGCTTGCCAGTTATGATAAGACGGCTTTTGGTGAGTCCATACCTGCCCATTCAACATTGGCGGCATTTGTATTTGTATAATTGGAAATCCTACACATTGGCATTCATGCAAAATACTTATTTTTTCTCCATAGAGCATGATCTTCATGTGTCGATTGCCTGTGGACCGTTCACTACCAATTCCTCTCATGAACCCACTCCACTGCTGGCCCTCTTGCAGGATATAAAGGCAAATCGACCAAGTGTACTCATCCTGATAGGTCCCCTTGTCGACAGTGCGCATCCTAACCTTGCTGTACGTTCATTTACCTGTGCACGTATATTGCTGTTTGAAAAGTTATGCCCGGTTTTTTAAACCTTCTACCTTCAAATTATATGGGTTCCTGTAAAGTGTAGGTCTATAGCCTTAATTTCTGGCATTTGCAAAATGGTCCTCAGTGTTCTCCAGACATCATTTTTCGGTAAGGATTCCTCGTGGGGTTTCCTAAAGGTCCTTATGTATTATGACCGCTTACTATTTTTTAAGTAGGTTGAATTACTTACAATCTTCCAGTTTTCTGTACGCCAGCCGTCGATCCAGCAGGGATTAGATGATGGCATTGAACTGCAGAGAGGTACTCGGAAGGCCGCCGCATAAAATGACCGCTTACGTCAATATACAGTAGTCGCCGTTTATTAAGCCCACGGTAAATAGGCCCAGCCGCGTATTAAGCCCAAATCAGCTTGGGACGGAATTTTACATAGCAAAATCCGCAGGCTAATAAGTCCAGTCGCCGGCTACAAAGCCCAGTTTGCCAACAGGATAGAGTGACATTATCATCTCTCTGCGTGTGCAATTGGTTACATAATTTTGGCCAGTCGTACGCAAAACAAGATGCCGGATGTTATTTTTTTCATTTTTCAAGTTACATTTTGCGACACGCTGTTCGGCCGGCGGCTGACATGAGGGGTCAGGAGGACAAATCCCCAACACGTTTTTTTTAAACGTGTCGCAAAGGTGTTTTTTGTTATTGCATAAAATACAGACAAACAGCATTCTTTTCTTGTACATAACCAAGCTCTACACATAATATAGTACGTATGTAATGTATAGTGCCTATCCTGCGTTTGCTAATCAAGAACTAGGACTCTCCGGTTAGTGCGTCCGCCGCTTATTAAGCTCAATTTGGTCTGGGCCCGAGGTGGGCTTAATAAGCGGTGACTACTGTACTAAGCGAAATGGCTTTTCGAATTAACCACAAGAAAAATCGCCTACTTACAAATTTTAAGTAGGATCACTTTCTAAAACATTCAACTTTCTTCATTCGTTCGCCTTTATTCTACAGGGTGCCCCAAGAAAAACCCCTAAATTTATGATGATGTTTATACTGTTATAAAAATAAAAATTATTGATTACAATTATAACTGACAACTTTATTGTGTAATTAACAAACTGTTACCTAATAACAAGTTACAGATACCGCTCAAAATGCTGTCCATTAACTGCAGAACAGCGACGTAAGCGATCCATCCAGCTCTGAGCTGCTCGACGAAAGACATCAAGAGGGATGTTGTTCCATGTGTCCATGAACACATGTTTTATTGACTCAATATCAGTGATTCCTATTCTTCGTCTCTGAACCTCCTGTAAGAGTACACCAAATGCAAAAGTCCATTACATTAAGGTCAGGGCTCTTGGATGGCCATTGCTGGGGTGTGATGAAATTTGGAGTGTTAACTCGGAGCCAGGCGATAGTGTCATTGGCAGTGTATAGCTTTGCACCATCTTGCTGCCACGTCCAGGGTTCTCCCTCCATTACTTGATCAATATCTATAAACATCTGCGGGCACATCTCCTCTCTGTAAACAACTTGATTGACAGTTTTGTTCGTTCTCCGACTCGGTGCAACACCTTCCTGCCCAGCAGCATCTCCTTCAATAAAATAGAGGTCTGTTTTGCCTTGCCAGGAAACAGCACCATAGCACATGATAGATTTTGCTGCTTGTCTATCTCCACCAGCAAATATTCATCACGAATATCAGTTTTGACTTCCACTGCACGATATAGGCGTTCATTTTGCCTATTCAGTGGTGCAGACAAGCAGAATGATGATTCATCTGAGAACCACACTTGTTTCCATTTTTCTCCTTCACCGAAACGCTGAAGCATGGCATCACACTTTGTCTTTCGAGCTTGCTGGTGTGCTTCAGTTAAAACATGGCATTGAATACGTCGAAAACATTTTAAATTGGATTTTGCAATTGTTCTGTGCACATACCCTTTTGACAATCCCAGTTCTTTACTAATTTCACGTTGACTTGAATGTCTTCTGTGATGATCTGGTGGAGTTACGGCAAGTTCCAAGACTGCTCGCCTTGTTGGGGAATCGTGCCTGCAAGAAGTGCCACTACCAGGCTTACGCACCTTTGCTACAGGTGATCCACCTTGTTTGAATGCAGCCACGACACCTCTTAACTGGTCAGTTGTAATGGCACCAAAAATTTAGGCAAAATGTTCCGACATTTCTGCAACCCCCATGTTGGATGTTCTTACCGGAATAGGACGATGACCTCGCGCTGGAAATTGCTTAGCTGTGGCATGGGTCTACACGTCTTTCCAGACTATTCCTGGCATATGGTGCGCAGGTGGGCATTTTAGAACCTTCTCCTCTGCGACCACCACCCACGTTGTGTGGGTGCTCCTCACCACTGAGCGGAACATGGCGTGGGCGACATGAATGCGGGTGCGAACCAACGGGGGTGGCTTCACTTCGGATGTGGCCCAGGTGTTTTGTTTTCTCCGCCATCGATCGTGACGGCATGGGCGGTCCGGCCGCCGTAACAATCACAAACTTAGGGGTTTTTTGTGGGGCACCCTGTAGTTGGGGTCAGTGATATTACTAGAAAATGTACCTCAATGACCTCGCCCGAGGTCAAGGCTCACTTCTCCGAGATACACGCGCTCGCCGTTGATCGGGTGGGTGGGGGTGTGTTAGCGATGATATTAATGTGTTCTTCAGTGCCCCCGCCCGAGGTTTGAGTACGCAACCCAACCTATCGTCGTAACCTCCTTATTTTACAGGACTATTGTGATCTAATTTGCTCCCCGCTATGCCCCGTCGTCCTCTCTCCTAAAATCAGGAGCGCGTAAGACCGAGGAGCAATTTTAGCGCTCACCCCAGGCGGCCCCACGAGGTACTCCTGCCCATTTTTTATGCAGGCCTTCTTCAGTGTGTTTACAAACTGTCTGACTGTTGACCTGGGCTGGTCGCTGTGGTGGCCGAAGTTGATTATATTTTGATTGTCATCATAATCATACCAAGCCTCCCCCCATTAGCGAGATAAGCAGGGGATTCATCGTGTAGAGTTTGGAGGTGTTGTATATTGCCGTAGTGCGTACGGCATATG
>JAYGXS010000004.1:1247375-1284201 GCA_036362985.1 Ligula intestinalis | reverse complement strand
GTTATACAGGGTAGTGTACTGGGTCCGCTCCTATTTTGCCTGTTTGTCAACGACGTTTCAGATTGCTTTCAGTATGGCAGATCCTTCATGTATGCTGATGATTTAAAAGTCGCTTATCGAAATAAACCGGCAGATCGCAACATCGTGCTCGAGCTGATAAAGAAGTATCTTCAGGCCTTCGCCCAGTGGTGTTGCACATGGCGCCTCACCCTTTCATGGCACAAATGTTCCGTTGTGGTTGTTGGCGACGATCATCAACCGGAATTAAGCATTGACGGCCACGAACTAAATGTCCCAGGAGTTATCAAGGATTTGAGCATATCCTACTCTAATAGTCTCAATTTTTCAGAGCACTGTGCCCTGATAGTCTCGAAAGCACGCCGAACCACCGGATTTATCCTTAGAAATTTTAAGACATCCAAGGTAAAAACTAGCCTTTATAATATGTACGTGAGACCTAGTCTTGAATACTGCTCGCCCTATTTCAGTCTTATGCGCACTAGTGAACGGAAGAAAATAGAATCGGTGCAGCACTTCTTCGTTATAAGAGTTTTCACTACACAACACCGTAACTTAGCCTACCAACAAAGGTGCGAACTTATAAAGCTGGATCCCCTATGGCTTCGTCGATTGCAGAAGGTTCTTTTTTGCTGTTTAAACTTTTGAATGGTCAAACCTTTAATCCTCGCAGTACAATAAGGCAGCTTGAGCACTCTCAACGCACTAGTCATCGAGACGTATTTTTCTTTCTTCCTATGTCACGTACAGTTAAGAACCGGCAATTCTTTTCAGTGAATGCCATATCAATCTGGAATAAGCTGCCCAAAAGTATTAAAACCCAGCAAAGCTACCCTATGTTTAAGAGAGCTATAACTAGTTTTCTACATTCAGGACAACTTTCACGAATTTTGGGTGCTGACTCGGTGGAATCTATCTTTCACTCTGATGGCGTTCGTGGACTTTGAACCCCGCCAGGCTTCATGCTGAAGATAATGCTGCTGAAGCAGCAGCCCGCAGTCTGCTAACCTTTCAGCCGATAGCGCGCAACTTTTGCCGACAACCATTGAAGGAAGACTGAGAACACTGTGTTCGTGTGCCAACCCTACCAGACCGGAACTAATGTTTTAAACGATATGAAACAGTTCTCCTGATGATGAGTCAACTCAGCTTACAACTGTACATTTATTCCGTTTGTATCATACCTTTGAAGGCAGTTTTTTTTTCACTTGAAACAAACTCCCTATCGCGCCCGGTATTGACTAAACAAAAAACCTGAAACAAAACCAATACTGGCTTCAACATAGGAAGTTTGTTTTAGGTTTTTTCCGGTCTTCGAGGTGTTGGAAGGCGCCCAAGAGGTGCATTACCAACTCTTTACAATTGCCTGTAAACTGGCATAATAAACATATTATTATTATTATTAACACTGTCAGGGCCGAATTACTCCAACTTAAGCCTGCCAAATCACCAGGGCCGGACAAAATTCCTGCACTAGCACCAAGAGAATTAGCTAACGAACTATGTAAACCCCTGGCTGCCATCTTCCAGAAATCTGTTGACGAAGGCGAACTCCCAGAAAAATGGAAGTGGGCAAACGTCACCCCGATCTATAAGGGAGGTTCGCGACTTGATTACGCAAATTACCGTCCTGTCAGTCTAACTTGCATCGCGTGCAAAGTAATAGAGCGCATTATTAAGAAGAATTTCATGTATTTCCTCGAAAGCAACAAAATACTATTTGATGGAGAGCATGGCTTTCGCCCAGGACGCTCTTGTCTCACGAGTGCTCTTTACTCACAGGAGAAGTGGACAAAGGCCGCTGATAAAGGCTATCCAATTGATGTCATATTCTTCGACTTCAAAAAGGCCTTCGATAGTGTACCACACAGGCTTCTTCTGCAGAAGAATTGGGACGTGGGAATTCAAGGAAAATGTATAAATGGATCAGTAGTTTCTTGTCCCTCAGAGAACAGAGGGTCGTTGTCCGAAACTCAACCTCAGAATGGACAAAGGTCGAGAGTGGTGTACCAAAAGGCTCAGTTTTGGGTCCGCTGATATTCCTGATTTACGTAAACGACTGCCTCAATGAGCTTGATTGTGCAGCTGTCACGTTTGCAGATGACATAAAAATATGGGCTGAAATTAGGTGCGCCGACGACGCAAAGAGATAACAGTCGAAAATCGATAAACTGGTTATCTGGTCGTCCACGTGGCTTCTTAACTTTAATGTTTCCAAGTATCTTGTTCTAAACATAAGTCCGGGGCGAATAGTGCCGCCGAAACACAGTTATTTTATCATTGGTACCGCATTAAAAGAGGTTGAGAACCACAAAGATCTGGGTATATGGACAACCGCGAACTTGATGCAAACACAGCACTGTAAAAAGTCCGTCCAGAAGGCAACTAGTACTCTGCACTGGATCAGACGAGCGTTCAAAATCTTTCCACCTGAACTCTTCGGAAAAATATTTGACGCCTTTGTGAGACCACATCTTGAAAACGGAATGCCAGTTTGGACACCGTGGTTTAAAAAAGATATGGAGCTTCTTGAACAAGTGCAACGCAAGGCGACAAAGATGGTCGATGGTCTCAGAGACTTACCATATCAGGAGAGATTGATCAAAATTGACCTTTGTCCGTTGTCTTACAGAAACGTTCAGTGCAGCCCGCTCTGGACATTCCGGATAATCCGGGGCCACAGTACCTCCATAAAATTGGAGGATTTCTTCCAATTAGCAACCACTACCCACCTGCGTGGCCATCCTTACAAGGTCACAAACGAGCGCACCCGATTAGACCTCCAAAAATATTTCTTCAGTCAACGCGTGGTCCGGCCTTGGAACTTGCTACCAAGCGAGATGGTTTCCGCCGGCACAATTGCGGAATTTAAAAGAAGACTCGATGTGATTTTATTTGACAAAAGGCAACTTTTACAACAGTATTTCCTACAACCAGCACTGTAAACAACTTTTCTGGCTTTAGACCGTTTTCATTATTTTCCGTGAAAATTCACTCGAAATTCTGTCATGATATCATATGTGCTCCCCCCGACTGCACATTAACGGTAAGAACAACCTTGTTTGCGTTACATTTATAGGGTCCTCGAGGGCATTTCTTGCCGGTAACCCTGAAATATACATATACATATATAAGAAGGCCGAGGTCCAGTATCTCAAGAAACTCTTCACACTGAATGGCTATCCTGGCGTCTTCGTCGAAAAATGCAGGCGAGTAGCCCAAAGAAAAAAATCAACAGGACAGCCAGAACCGACACGCTGGCAAGCAGTACCATATAATGCTGGTGTTTCTGAAGAATTCGCTCGACTGTTGAGCGAATTTGGGATTTGCGTTGCTCACAAACCGTAAGCAACAATCCGCAGGCAACTTATGCGGCCCAAGGACTCAGTACCTGTTAATGAAAAGTCCGGTGTCATTAACCGTATTAAATGCCTTTGTGGTCAAGCCAATTATGTTGGTGAAACCGGCAAACGGGTCCTCACGAGAATGCACCAGCATGACCTTGCCTTGCCTTGTGTGAATTTTTTAGAACAGTCGAAATTTCGTTTATGTATAGAAGGAAGAGCAAAGGACCCAAGACAGTGCCTTGAAAAACGCCACTCGTGATCAGCTGAGAAGTGGAGTAACTATCACCTACTAGGACCTTCTGGCTGCGGTTAGACAAGTGGGAACCGATGAAGTCAAGGAGAGGGCGACGGATGCCAATGGCTTCCAATTTTACCAGAAGCCACCTGTGCGGTACCTAGTCGAAGGCTTTGCTCAGGTCAAAGTAGATAACAACCACGGATTGCCGCTCGTTACGGAGGGAAGTGACGTGGTTAAGAAAAGCTAAGTGACACGTCTCGCATGATCTTCCGGGTAGAAAACCATGCTGCGAGTCACTTAAAAGCTTATTTTTAAGGCAAAAATCGAGAATTTGATTAAAAATTATCTTCTCCAGAGGTTTGGCTAGGGCCGGGGTTTTATGAACACCGCGGTAGTTATTTATGTCCGAACGCGATCCTGATTTAAAGACTGGAAACATAATGGATGTGTTCCAAGTGTCAGGAAAGTAACCATTTAAGAGATAGACTGAAAATATATGGCTAAGTAATTTGGAAAAAGGTCAACACTCTTTTGATAAGTGAATTGGGGATACCATCAGTTCCCGAAGAGTGCGAGTTTTTAGACGAATTATATGCTTACGAATTAATTCTATGGAGAAATCAATGTTCCCGAGAGTTCTGTCTGAGTATGGTTGAAACTACGGGATGTGTTCGGATTCTGTCGTAAAATGCCTTATCAGACTCATCGAGTACAAATGTTATATTTTCATCAAGAGATGGGGGTAAATCATTTCCTCGTTTTGCGGAGGACCTACGACGAAACAGTTGTGCAACCGATTTTGCAGAGTTTGACTCGCTGAGGGCGCAAGATTCCCTGTGCTGGTCACGTGCAAGACGGATCTCTGACGCTAATTCGAAGATCTCTGCGATCCTTAGGTGCACAGACTGCGAACTAGTTGATCTATCTTTCAGCTGCCTCCGCAATTTTAGGGGGCACAAATTCCAGCATTTTATTAGAAACGACCGAAATGAGTTCAGAAAGATTTGCAGCCTCGTTAATGGAGGAGAGGCTCTGCCAATCTAATGAGTCAAGAAAATTGTTGTTTGAGCTAATATCTGCGAGGTCATATGCGTGATAGGTACGACCAGTACTAGCCTTTTCCGTAGAAGGAAGCAGAAGGCAACAGCGAATTAATGTGTAATCACTTTGGAAGATGTCCTGCTTAAAATCAACGAAGAGAGGGGCAATGCCATTTGTGAAAATCAGATCTAGGATATGATTCTGTCTTGTTGGGGAACTAACCAGTTGAGACCAGTTAGAAAAATTAATGGTATCTAGGAAAGGCTGAAATCTAGGTGGACAATAGTTTGAAAGCCAGTCGATTTCAGGAAAATTAAAATCTTCAGCAATAATTTTAACTTCAAAGGAGGATTCTGAAATAAACCTGAATATTTCACACAAATTTGCATCTTCTTCAGATGAAGAGTTAGGAGGACTATATACACATCCGATAATTGCCTTTTGCCGGGGCGACACGATAATAGAAGCGAAACAGTAATTTCCAGAGAAGGACGTGCTATTTAGATAAAACGGAAAGTGCCTAAATGACGTTCTTATATAGAGAAGACAACCACCACCACGCTTATTAATGCGATCGTGTCGATAGAGATCATACTCGTCTATAATAAGGGAGGAGTCAGAAATAATTGGATGGGTCCAAGATTCTGCAATGCATAGAACATCGGGCGTCATCTCAAAAGCAATAGCTTGCAGTTGAGCCATTTTATTTGTAAGCAATATGGCACTATGGCACTATGGCTATCGCTATTCATAAAAAAGAATTTGAGGGTTGGTAGGCAAACTGTAGGCTATTATTATTTGTGGAATAAGTACTGACGGGTATGGAGCTGTTAGCATATGGTAGCCAATAATGGATGGCTGATAAGGTCTGTTATATCTTGGGGCCTCACTTTCTGGCAGGGAATAATGAGGACAGGATTAATCAAAATAAGCTTCTGGGGCGTTTGGGAGGAATGGGGGGAGGCGAAAAGGCATGTAGAAGTTTGCAGGTTTGGGTGGTAGAGGATGGGTAAAGGAACTGATAGGGGGGAACGGTGACATAAAATTAGTGTTGGGGTCACTCACGTAAGGACTAGTGGTCTTAATCAGTGAATGTCCTGTACGGCAATTCCGATTAGATTTAAAACTATACCAGTTTGGGTTACTGCCGTGCAAATTAAATTTTTTGTGGTTCGGTACGGCGTGTTCAATAACGCATTATACGGGGGAAAATATGACTCCCACGGTCAGGGGATGAGCTAGGTTGTGGTGGGGAAGCGCTCGGCCTAAACGCTTTCGATGGTTTTGGCGACATTCTTGATGAACTTGTTGCCGAGTTAGAGGCAGCGGAATTTATCGATCGTTGGACATAGAATGTATTTAGACTAGTTTTAATCGTAGTAGATGACGGAGCGGTGGGCCTTGACGGTCCCGACATCAAGAGGGATGGGCTAACTGGTGCACTGATGTTTATGGACCTATGACTAGACATTCGGGAGGTAGGGATGGCAGGTGTACTGACGGTTATGGGACTATGAAAAGACATCTGGGAGGCAGGGATAACGAGTGCACTGACGTTAGTTGGTGTATGGCCAGGTATGCGGGGGGAGGATTAGCGAGTGCATTTACCCTATCGGGACTACGAACAGATTTAGGAATAGTAGGCTGAGAAGTCATTGGTCTATTGGACTGGAGAGCCACATTTCTTCGCTCCATTTGTGTAAGATCTCGACAGAGGAAACTTTTAGTCATTTCTGAATATCGGGATATGCGACCTCGTTGAGCAAAGATTGAGTCCATCTCGATCGGTGAAAACAATATAACTAGGATGGGCGGGTTTTTGCTACGCGACTGGAGGCGTTTGGCTTCTGCAATATTGTAGTTGAAACGACCAGAACATAGAAAATCTTTTGCAATATTAAAAGGGCGACTTAATATGAAGGCATTTTTAGTATAAAGTTAAAGCTTCGCTTTTGTCTATCAACAGCTTCCGTGGTTATAAGATGGACGAGGGAGTCTAACTTTTTACAACCTTGCGAGGGCACATCTGATAACTTACCACCAAACAGATTGCCTAGTATTGACAATACAGAACCAAACTTCATCATGAAGTCATTGCAGTTCTGTAATGCAGATAAATCAATTTGCTTAGCCTTGACAAAGGGCTGCATGTTGATATCAAGGCATTGACTAGTAGGCGTGGTCAGGCACCGCTTGGGTCTGGGAGCAGATATCTTACGATGAGCTTTAATTTTCGTTCTCGTAATTTTGATGGAAATCTGCTTTAAATGTGAGATGATTTAGAAAAAGTCAGCCTGTATGATTTTACCGCAGCTGGTTGTTAAAATCTCTTATAATTGCTTAACAAACTGCATTAGTTATTACGTTCAGGAAAAAACAGTTGATGTGATTTTCAGATTATGACTTACGACAAATATTCAGAGTAAACTTAGCGAATACTGTAGCTATTTTTTAATAAACACTTTAAATTATTTGAAAAAGTGCATTCAATATTGGGAAACGACTCAGCCCTTGAAGGTCTCGAGAATATTCTGATCTTGACGATTTTTTTTACTAGGCCGCTAATTTGTTGGTTTGAATAGGTTGCATTTAGGTTAATAAGGTTGCGTCTCGGTAGAATTGGTTGGAAAACAAAATCTTCTGAAATTCCGACTACAAAAGATCATTCACGCACGAAAAATAATTCGAGATATGCAGGAAAAAATTCTACACGTAAGGTTGCAGCCACAATATCCTAGATCGTAAGTGATGGGGGATATCGATGTAGAAATGTCCTGGGAGGAGTGGGGGGAAATATTGAGCGTGATCTTGTAGGGTCTTGTAAGTTTGAAAAGGTTCAGCGAGTTTTCACTCGTAAAATATTTTCTGTTTCTGGGTCTGGTATGTGTTATACAGATAGATGTCAATTAGCAAACATTAATTTTCTTTGGGTAAGAAGACTCGAAGCTGGTACATGCTTTCTATTTCGCGTGAAGAATAGTCCTAATCTCCCACAAATTAACGCTCTCCTTCCAGTAGACTGACCTTCCGCCACTCGTAACTCTTCCATGATAATTTTACCACCCCGTAGCTCCACATCTAACCGTTCTCGCTTTTTTACCTCCAAATATGCTTTTATTTGGAACAACCTTTCTCTCGATATTAGACTGTCTTCTACACTGTCGATTTTCAAAGGCAAATTATCTAAGCATTTAAATTTAGAGGAAATAAAGTCGTTACTGTCTGTTTCCTTTCCAAACACGCAAGTTGTAGATTTTGAAAAGGGTCCTCCTGGCATTTGAAGCTCTTCCCAGGATACTAAAATGCTTTCTAAATATGTTAGCATTTCCCTCTGCAGAGTCAAGCATCACTTCCAAGGGCTGCGAATTCTTCTCCGTTTTTGCAACCTTCGCTGTGGTCTTCGAGATTGGCTCTGGAATCTGGTGGGTTGCAAATCGATGATGTTGCCTTGACTTCTACTGCCTTCTCCTGTTTTCCCGGATGACCCCTTCTTATTTCAACGATATATTATTTTTTCCCATGACCATAAACGTCCCGAACCCTCAACATCAGGTCCCAAACTAACCACATCAAACCCTGTTACCTATAAAGGCAGTTTTTTCTCCGAAAGTTTTTTTGAACTCGGTGGCCCGTTGAACTCATCCACCGATTTAGGAGTTTTTTTTACTGCCGATGACAATTATTTTATAAGAGTTCACTGCTTAACATCATTTTTTTATTTTCACGACAGGGCCCCTTGACCTTGACCTTGTTCAAATTCGAAGATAAGTGAAAGCTTTATATAAATTGATTTATATAAGAGAAGAAACGGCTCAAAGTCTTTGGTTTTCTTAAATAAATTATCAGTAAGTAACAGTTGACTATCTTAGCCAAAATCTGCTACCAATCTCCTTCGTTGATTTGGTTAGATATTGTCCTCTGTTTCATAGAACGTTGTAGAAATCATTTGCTTTGTACTTCTAGTTGTTTATAGTTTATTTTTCAAAAAACACATTACTTAGACATATATTTACCATTCAAACATCCTTTGCTTGAAAATTTTATTAGAAACAATGGCTGACGTGAAAGCTGTTTTGGACCAAATCGATCGGTCAGCCCTCTTAAATTTAACGAACTTTATTGAAAAGTATGAACCTGTATTTACGATTCTTAATTCACTTCTGGACTAAAATTCATTTGAAAGCAACCTCACGAATTTACCTCAGATTGAGTGTGTGGTGCATTTAGTATCATTAGAAGTTTCAGATAGATCAAAACGTAGCTGTAATATAATCTTCCGCAACTTTACTCAAACGAGTAATCCAATGGTAGCAATACAAAACGTTTTTCATCAATATGGGATAAGTATAGGCATAGTGTCTATCAAAAGACTAAATTCGCGAAGTAAAAACAAACCAATTTTGCTTACATGTTCTACCCACGCCGAAGCTCAAATGCTACTACAAAACTCTGAAATAAATAGAAGTTTCCGGAGTTTCAAAGCATACATAGGCCCTGACTTGACCTCGATGCAGCGCAGACAAGTTTTTCACAAAGACAAAGGGCGTAAACAAAGTCAACCACACATAGTCGCAGAGGACGGAAAAAACTCCGCAAAATGCTACTTCAGAGGAACAATTAACGAGTTCCTCCTCCTCTGGGAAGAAAAACGAAAACTATCAAGGTAGCATCGGCTTAGGTGACTTGAGAGCGACTTCTTCTAAGTATAATAATGATAATCAGAAAGCGAATAATAAACCTGCCGAAGCAATTAAGGGAAAGAATAAGGTTCAAACAAAAAGACCCCATTAGACATGAACGACACTTATCCTGGATCTAAGCAAGATACACTGATAAATAACAACACACGTCTAAACATGTCCATAAATAGCAATACCAGTCCTAACCAGTGTTAGATTATTTCCGCCGAACAACCCAGAATAGACCACCATTCCCAAACAGAATCGCATATTAAACCGAACATTCGTATTTAAATGCACACCCTCAAATGACACCTAACCCCTTCTCTCAACCCATGTATCCTAGCCCATACACAAGACGACCACCGCACACCCAACCCTTTCAATATAACACACACACTTAAATCCCACCTCGCACAACACCATACCCTCCGCTAGTTACACAATGCCATCGAATTCCATCACTCTCATCACCAATTTTTCCCAATAATGCACAATTCGCCACAAATATTCCAACACCACCATATTATCCACCAATCACACAATTTCCGCACATGAGCCCTCAACACAATCAAACAAGTAATATGAATCCATTTTTTCCCAACAGATTCCAGCTTTTGTATCCGACACCATAAGTGTTGCTCTTATTAATGCTAGATCGATAGTAAACAAAGTTCCACGACTTGGGACTTTTATTGAGACACACAATCCTGATATAGTCTTTTTAACAGAAACATGGGTAAACGAATCAACCTCCAATGCTTCACTTTTTATAGCAAACTACACCTTCTATAGACATGACCGTGCTAATAAACGAGGAGGAGGTTGTATGATCTACATTAGATCGACCATAGAACAGAGTGGCTTTGAGGTTCTTCAGGAGACGTTCAATGGCGAAGCGTGCTTCGCTATAATAACATCCAAGACCCTTCAAAGCATTCTAATTGGATGTTTGTACACCCCTCCGGAATATAGTAATGATGACACGGGCCTTACAAATCTACTAGATATTCTATCAAATATCCAAACCGAATCTAAGATAATTGCAGGAGACTTAAACCGTCCAGAAATAAACTGGACAGAACTATCAGCCCCATCCAGACATGATGGATTATTATCATCAATTGTGTTTTATAACTGGACGCAAATAATAAACAAACCAACCAGAGGAAAAAATATACTCGATGTTATTCTCACCAATGATATCTTACCCTTATATACGCACTACGAAAGCTTAACATTTGATAGTGATCATAAGATCATAATAGCAGTGTTCCCTCTTAACATTAAACTAAGACCTGATCCTAGTTACACTTCTATAGACCCCAAAAATCTTGACATTGAATCTATGAATAACTACATGAGGTCATTGGATTGGAGCTCTTTCCTCCTAACAACATCCCCTATAGAAGCTGTAAACATATTATATGCCACCCTTAATTTAATTCGAGATACCCTAATTGACGAGAGATCCCCATGTAAGAAATCACTAATCCCAAACTTCCTTTCCAAACGGCACAAAAAAACTTGAAAAACAACTCCACGACCCATGTATTAATTATATATCTACGCTCAGACGCATTACAGAGATTCACGAGTTAGCCCAGTACATTGAAACAAATAAGACAATCGCAGCAGAACATCGGGCAATCGAGTCCCCAGAAGGGACAGCCCAAATCTTCAGGAAACAAATAAATAATCATCCAAACAAGGCCCCAAAATCATGCTTGATGACCAAAGAATAGTAATAGAAAATGACGACAAAATAGCAAATCTTTTTAACGAGTATTTCTCCACCAACTATTCAGTCGAGGAAGAACCAATCCCCCAACCAACAGAAATGATGGCACAAGTATTAAAAGAGATATTGTTTAACGAAGAAACTGTAGAGAAAGCTATCTGCCAACTGTCCAATTCCACATCATATGAAACGGATAGAATCCCTCCTTGCATACTGAGACATATGACATGTGCCCCAATACTTCTGTCTAACCTTTTCTCGTTACTGCAGTCAAATGGTAATTATCCAGAAATATGGAAAAAATCATGTATCACCCCCATTTACAAAAACGGAAATCGATCCAATGGCCAAAATTATCGTGGTGTTCACCGAACATCGGTTTTAGCAAAAATCTTAGAAAAAATAATTTATAACCAAATGTTAGACCATCTGACGAATGTAAATCTCATACCTCCCTCTCAACTTGCCTTTTTACCTAAAAAGTCATGTCAGTCCTGCCATCTCACTTTCTTGGAATTCGTCTCCAGAAATCTAGATGATGGGAATATGGTAGCTACAATTTACTTTGATCTAAAAAAAGCCTTTGACAAAGTTCCCCATAAAAGACTGATCGTGAAGCTAGTGAGTCACGGGATTCGCCCCCCCCCCCCCTCCTTGATTTCCTCAAATCCTATCTTCAAAACCGATTTCAAGTAGTACAACTTCGAAATATAGTATCAGAACCAGCTCATATAAGCAGTGGTGTTTTTCAAGGCACTATCCTAGGTCCCCTCTTATTTCTCATTAACATTCATGAGTTATCCACGATATCAACCTCTGCTAAAACATTTTTTATATGCAGATGACTTAAAACTCGCATATGCCTATAACAAACATTCGATAAGTAGACCTTCAAAAACTAAACGACTGGAGTGTTCAGTGGCAAATGCCGTTTTCACCAACAAAATGTCATCTCATGATTTTTGGACCACTAAAACTTCCCCCCATAATGTTTAGTGGTCAAGAAATAAAAGAGCTAACATCTTTAAAAGATTTAGGTGTTAGCTATTCTAAGACTCTGGACTTATCCCCACATGTTAAACAAATCGCACCAAAAGCCAATCAACTATGTGGCTTCATAAGTAAAAATTTAACAGCAATTACACTTAAGACTTAACTTTACAAAATGTACGTTTTACCTATTCTAGATTACTGCTCAGTATTTTTCGGTACCATGTCATCAGATGACAGACAGAAACTAGAAAGAATTCAGAGAAGGTTTACCAGATTTCTGTGTAAACGCGATGACGCCCGAGACTCCTATACAATAATGTACAATAGATGTGGTCTTAAACCCCTCTGGCAAAGGCGACTCCAAAATGGTTTAACTTTCCTATTTAAAGTGACACATAATCATAATATCCTAAGCAATAATATATTAACAAATCAAAACGGTTCCCGTCCCACTAGAAACAACCAGCATACAATTCATAACGCTATAGCTAAGACGGCCCAGCGATCAAATTTCTACACCATAAGATATGCGATCATATGAAATGCCCAACCCAGCGATATTCGCAAAAGCCACATTTGAGCCGAATTTAGAAGAAAGACCAAGCAGTTCTTCTCAAATGACATGACGCATATATTTCTGAACAAAATAGGACACTTTGCTAACCAGTTCTTTGACGCCCAATTCGGACCAAAAGGGATCTAACGGTCCAGGAGAGCTCCCGCACATTTTGGGGAAAACTGGCTCCTGCTGGAGGCTTTCCAGCCGACGGTTGTCAACGCTGATCAAATCAAAGCTTCAGCAATATTGTGCCTTGCCTCTTTTTCAAATCCTTAAAAATAAAAAAAATAAAACTAAGAACAATTTATCTATGTATGTAACAGAAGTATAAATGCAAATAATATAAATCTCAATCTCACTTCGATATTCGACAAACGAAAGGCCAAGTGTCTTCTGCCAGTGCACTTGAATGACGATGGTGTTTCGCAGCTGCCTCGACCCACCTCAGACATCTGCAACGTCCCATCTAATTATCAAACTTCTGCCAATGGACAACGATTGTAATCTCCGTATCGAGCAGACCCATGTATACGGAAGACGCGATGTCCTCAGCTGATTTTTTTCACCTTCAAACTGACTGCGGCTAAGTATACCTCAGTTAAAGGACATGACAGTTTTCCAAACCCCAAGTATTCTTACTATAAAATCGTAACACGTACAATGTGTAGTTATTTTATTTCATGTTTTTCTAGTATTGTACCTTAGAAGTCAGTTTTTTTCACTTAAAACAAACACCTTATTTCGCACACTATTGACCTAGCAAAAGACCAAAACAAATACAATAGTCACTGCGAAAGAAGGGGTTTGGGTTAGGTTTTTTCCTGCCTTCCGTGATTTTTGACGGCGCCAAAGATGTGCTTTACAAATAAACCTTATTATGACAATTATTTTATAAGAGTTCACTGTTTATCATAATTATTTTAATTTTCACGATAGCACTAAGTTTGTAACGACAGGGCCCCTTGGGCCTTAAATATACAAACTATTTATTTATAAAAATCTTCGGCGCCGTCAAAAACCCCGGAAGGCAGGAAAAAAACCAACCCAAACCCCTTCTTTTGCGGTCCCTATAGGCCACTTTAGGTCACCTGTTCCACTACTATCCTTCTCTGGCCTCCTGATGCCTGCGGCAAGCCGGCCAAATGGCAGTGACCACCACCAAAGCACAGCGTCCTCACAGGCTTGAGCTAAGCTGCGTCATGGTCGCGCGTGTACTTGACGCTAGCCGGGTTAGCCAGCGTAGTTAGCGCCGAGGTAACCTTGTAATCAGACCATCACTCACGCACGAACAGGCCCAAGCGCGTATACAACACCACTACTAACATGCTCCCAGACGATTTAATTGCGCACACACCAGCAAACGACCTATCTACGAAAGCGTGCCCCGTGTAGCTAATGAAACTCTCGCAACATCTGATTGTCGCATTCCAACAGGCAGATCATTCTTGGTGTTTGTGGTTACAGTAGAATCTTGGCCTTCTGGAAATATTTAGTCATATTGAGTACCACTGTGGAGCACATAATGTCGGTTGGCAATGCAACGATATTCCTGTCAGCATTCAGCGTCCTGATAGCGCCCTGATAGCTCCCTGTTCCACCATCGCAATGGACACAGGCGACTGAAGCATCAAGGTTTGCAGAATTTAATCATGTCATACAATTTATTGACATCTTTTTCAACTAAATGCGATCATTTTCTGCAAACCTCATTGTGTTTTCGCTGTTCAAATTTCTAATCGGATACAAGGCTTCATTTAACCTGTTGTCGAATGGGATGCTTTGAAGGAAATACCAGCTTTAAAAATACACACTTAAAACCTGTAATAGTTTTTTGGCACAGACGAACATGATCGATACATAATTAAGAACTCACGAGAAGTAAACAGAAATAAGTAATGCCTAAATTGCCCTGATAACGCTATGCCACTAGGGCATAGTCACGAATAGACAAGTTACATATACTTTCGAAAAATGCACACCACTTCCGAGTGCGGAATATATGATTAAACTATAAAGTTCTGTATTCTGATACTCTTAAGATGATCTTAGAAGTTTTTTGTTCCGCAAGTTGCAAACATAACCCTTAAGCACAATTTTGATTTTATTTCATTAGTGAGTGTTTGTTTTACCCAGTAGCTCTCGCGAGGTTCTTTCAATTTTCTGTGCTCGAGATGACCTTCGTTCCTAATTTCCCTCCATCTATCCTCCGAAAGGTGGAGGAGGAATCAGATGGCAAAAAGAAAACGAAGGAAGACTTTAAAAAAATGAAAGAGATAGAGGAGGCACGTAAACTAGCCGTTATGCCTGCCATGAAAGACGAGGAGGGGCGAGACATAAACCCTCATATTCCTCAGTACATTATGCAAGCGCCTTGGTATTATGGAGCACTCCAGCCAACTTTGCGACATCAACGGATGCAGGATGAGCAGAAAAGGACGGAAGCGTCGGGCACGATGAAGGGTTCTTCCGGTCTTGATAAGTGGTATAAAAAAGGCTTACCAACCGATCTTCCTCGCGTTAAGAAATATCGGGATGGCGCATGCGAGAACTGTGGATCGATGACGCACAAAAAACGCGATTGTCTAGAAAGACCAAGGAAGGTTGGTGCAAAGTACACTGGGCTAGATATCGCCCCAGACGAGTATCTACAAGAAGAACTTGAGTTGTCTTACGACGCTAAGCGTGATCGGTGGAATGGATATGATCCAAGGGAGCACCAGCGTCTTATTTTAGAATCGCAAAGGCTGGAAGAGGCACGAAAGCTGGTAAAGGCGAAAAAGTTAGAGGAGAAACTAGCCGCCGCTGGCACTCAATCAAAGGGCCAAGTGAGTCCCTCCTTTTTCAGTGTTACAGTTATTTAATTTGAGAAGAAATTCATAATGATTATTCCCTTACTATTAATGGTTTCTATTGCTATTTAATACTATAATTCTCTGATCAAAATTTTAGTACTCACCCTTTAAAAATCCTATAACTGAATACCAATCCCCATACTCCTTCTGAACTTAATTTAAAGCAAATCAGAAGATCTCAAGATGTACTCTACTTCTCATCCGGTTAACAACCACTGGTAGACTAGCAAAAAGCGGTCTAGGTATGACACGAATATACTTTTCTCATGTTAAAATTCAATTTGACAAATGTTGTTTGCGTCAAGAAAGAATGACATATGGGCCTAATATTTATCCAACTGGTTCGGCCGATATCTAGCTCAATATTGGACGAGTTTTGGAGACCGATGCAGCGTTTAGTACGTCCTAATAGCTCGTTCACAACACCCGACGACCGTGCAGTGTTGGTCTCAGCACTGCCCTCGTGTCTTCATTTAGTTTATTCCCAACCTGACATTAACTTCCATCAGAAACAAATCACCGCCCTAAAACGCTCTTCGGACCGTAACTCGGCGTTTAATGTGATGATTTCTAGTGTGATTTCGAAAGGAAAACCCTCTGCATCTGCGCTAACTATTATTCACTAGAACTGAAAGAAAGTTTTTCAGCGATCTTGTTTGACCATAATTTCGACCAAGGTCACAAGGCCGAATTGACAGTTTTCATGTAAGTTGCGTTTTATTTTCTTTGTTCATTCTATTTTCTCGGATTACCTTCTTGAAATACAACATAGTTGTTCGAGCTTATTACGTTAGTCATATAAGGAGTATCGATCAAACGAGTAACCTTAGGCTTGACGGTGTCCAGGCAAAAAACAGCGACTGTCAGGGCAGTTTTTTTTCATGGAATGGGAGCAATATGTAGGATTGCAAGTCTTGCCATAGCCGTACGGGTTACACCCGTCTATGGAATCTCGGGGTTCATATCCCTACGCGAAAATCCGGGGCTGTTATTTTGCACAGATGAGGCCTACGGGTGTTCAGAAGAGGAAGATGCGATCACTGGAACAAGAGTTTTTATTTGCCTGACGTTTCGGATTCCCTCGGGAATCCTTAATCATAGGTGATGATGACATATTTGTGGTCATGCGCACCCCTGCCTACGGGTGCGTACTGTTGCAAACAAATACAATGCTCTCATCGAAATAATTCGCTAATGAATATGTGAATACTGCATTTGAAGCTCCATTCGCTATACTCAACGTGCGAGTCTTGAAAGCCGCACTCGTAGGTTAACCAGCACGGTCTGCCCCTTGTTTAGAGCTTCATCGACTGGGATATTGGCTGCTGCAGCGACTAAGAAGATTACTGGTGAGTTCTGATAGTTACCTGTTGGCTAAATAGTCCACTTTCTTGTACAGACGGAGTTTTAGACTTTACTTACTACACAACACTAGGTAGCCGAGCACTACCACAGACTGCCAGCGCTCCCAAATGATTATTGCATTTGAGGGCTGCCAAATGCGCTTTTCAGTCCGATCTGGGTTGCGATATGGACTAGCGAGTGCGCAATCAATCGTCCATCCTCCCCGAGGATGATTGGCAATGCGTCCATCGTTCTTTTGGCAGCCGTAGAGGTGAAGATTATGGGCAATTCGTAGTTGGTTATAAAACATTTTTTGGTCCGCGAAAGCACACATAGCATTCCTACTTAGTTATTTAGGGTATTTTTAAACCCACCGCAGATGATCATGGCGTATCGTGGGGCCTAAAGTGCCTCCACCCTAAATGGCCTCATAAAATCAGCGTGGTTGCTAAACACCAACTGGCATCTAAGAATTTGTGTCCCAGTTAAAGAGTAAGATATAATGGTCAGCGGGAATCAATGATTGTAATTGCGTCTTGTGGATGTTTATGAACAAGGTAGTTATCAATTATACTCCATACGCCGTAATAGCTGTCACTGTCGTCTCTACCCTCCAGATTACCATATCGTAAGCAAAGTTAGCGACCGAGAAGAGTTTCACTCTGCACCATGTCACACCTTCAATATAAATTTGAAACTACAATGATGAGAATATCGGGCCTCGCGAAACCCCTTTTTAAGATCAGTCTACTTCGTGTCCGATTAAAAGTGCCAGTGTTTATCCTGTTGGGGAGGGGGACACAATTGGGTCCAGTGAGTAAAGCAAAACCTGTCCTTTCCTTAAACAGTACTATAGCCTAACAAAACTTGATGATGTTCTAGTCCATACTTCTATCCCAGGCAGATTCTTAAGCGATCAATTAGGATGAAGTAGAACAGAGATAAGAGAGACCGAAATGGTCATTTCTGGCCAACCATAACCGATCCCTAGAGGGAGGACCCCCGAGGTTCGAATCCGGGACCTTTGGTCATTAAGTGCTGCGCTCCACCACTGCACTACTGACCCGTTATTTTTGTCGGTTGCAATCGGGAATATGACCAATGGTAAGGTGATCACTGGTCTGGTTACGGAAAACGTTCGTCCTGTTTTGCCTTGGAGCGCAATCTAGGGCCCTCACAGGCAGTCGCATAGCAACTTGTAATATATACCGGAGTGTAACCGTCAAAGAAAGACTGGAATGACCCTTTCTGGCCTATCAGCCGTCATCAGCCAGTTATACCCAACGCATAGTAAGGGTTATTTCCACCACCAAGCTCATCGCAGTAGTCGAACAAGTAGGATGGTAACATATAAGCTTCCAGGTGTCCTCACGAGCCTTCAGCATCAGTCCGGTGTCGTCTTAATCAGTTATAGGATGTCAAGAGAACTTCGAGACTACGGATACATTACTAGGTCGAAGCGATCGAGGAAGCAGGGCTATAACATATCGGATCCTGTGGTATCGGCGGGACTTGTATCACCAAAAACAGTTCTCGCCTCCTCTACAGAGGTCTCCATGAAATTATCCAATTCTGCACACTGAAGAACCGGTTTAAAATTTCCCTTCGATGTTGTCGCTGTCGTTGCTGATTTTTAATTCACTGCTTAGTGCGCTGACGTTTTATCGACCACCCAGACGTGGACATCCTTCTCAGTAACTCATTCGTCAGGCAGTTTTCCGTTTGTCGGCCTTCCCAGAGTCCACCGCGTCTCTACTTCCTTCACCTGTAGTTTATTCTACTAATGGTCGTCGCCTTTTTACGAGGAATCCCGAATACATATGCGCCCCTTGCGCAAGATCTAATTAAGGTCTGTTTTGCAGCACTGTCTTGATTGTTTCTTCACCTTACTTTCACGCTAAAGTTGTTTTCTTTTGCTCGATAGGAAGAACCCGCGGCATCGGCTGCTGCCCCCGTCCTCGAAGATGACGGTGAACTTGAAGATGATGACGATCGTTACGGTGACGAGTTGGACATGCCTGGCCAAAAGTTTGATAGTAAACAACGTCAGTCCATCCGAAATTTGCGTATTCGTGAAGACACAGCCAAGTATCTGTTCAATCTCGATCCCAATAGTGCCTACTATGACCCCAAAACACGTGCAATGCGTGAGAACCCATTTGAAAATTCCGGCAAACCAGAATCTGAGGTACCCTTTGCTGGAGACAATTTCATTCGCGACAACGATGAGGCGCTGGCTATGCTCAATCGTCAGGTGTTTGCCTGGGAAATGCACAACAAGTTGGGCCTGGACTTGCATCTGCAGGCGGACCCCACTCGACTGGAGATGCTGGCCACGCAAGTGTCCTCGGCCAAAAATCAGGTCCAATCGCACATCCGCGAGGAGATCCTCGACCGCTATGGCGGTCGCGAGCACTTTGATGCTCCACCGCGGGACCTGCTGTTGGGTCAGTGGGAAACTTATGCAGAGTACACACCAACCGGCCGTGTACTCAAGGGTCTCGAGAAACCGTCAGTTACGTCCAGGTACGAGGAGGACGTCTACATTAATAATCACACGGTAAGTGCAATCTTCTTCACGCTCTTGCATGGCTAGCTTGCACAGGGTCTAAAAAGTCGTTTCACTCGGAGCACTACAATCATCAGGCCAAATCCCTGGCTGTAAGAAAAACACAAGGCTTCTATTTTATCTGACATTTTACATAAGGCGACTTGGGAATTGTGAGTACAGGTGGGCCCCCAACAGTCACGGAATGTTTGTTCGAGGCTGTCTCCTCCAGTGCTTTGGCTCAATAGCCTAATCACAAGGTAGCGGTAGCGATGGTGGTTCACGCTCGCCATGTCACAGCGCCGTCGTCAGGCTTTGCGACAATTCATAGACTTCTGGCTTGCCAGACATCAGCGTCACGGGTGAACGAGCTCGCGAAATCTGTCGGTCTGTCCATAAACGCTGGGGAGGCAAGTGTTTTCATGTTGAATCCCTGCCCAAGAGAGGGCACCTCTCGAGCTTAGTGGCTGTCAACTCGAGGAAGTAGCCAGTTTCAAATACCTCGGAGCGAGGTTGCTATTGAATGGACAGAGTAAAGATGACATTGTCTCCCGAATCGACGCAGCATGACGAGTTTTCCTTAGACTTCGGGAGTGCCTATGGACCCGACGCGATATTTCTATCTCTACAAAGGTCCGCGTGTACCGTGCATCTGTGCGGTCCGTTCTTCTATACAGATGCGAATGTTGGGCTGTGCACGTGGAAGATGGATGAAAGCTGGGAGTCTTTGAATACTACTGCTTAAGGACCATCTTTTGAGTGAAGTACACCGAATTTGCCTTAAATGAATCAGTCCGCACTCACCGCGACACAATCACAAGGATATCCCAGGCCATTCAAGAAAGACGACTGAGATGGTTTGGACACGTTCTTCGTCGTCAACCTCAGGAGCTCAGTGTTACTGCCCTCGTCTTGAAACCGTTACCTAATTGGAAACGTCGAAGAGAGGTCAACTCAAAACCTGGCTCGACTCAGTCCGTTAGGACGTGGAAACGGTTCTTGGACATTCAGTGTTCGGTTTCCGGCGCTAACTAAGAGAATGGCTTGAACTGTCCAGGTCTGCTGCCAGGGATCATCGCGCGTAGAGAAGCACCATAGGGACATCATTGAGGCCGGCTAGATCAGTCATAATCGCAGCCGCAACAAGTACAAAGTAAGTGCAAGGCACCTGTGTGAGGAATTAATCGTGCGCAGAACTCCGAGTTGCTGCCAGGGCTAGTGATGACTGCGTCCACTCATGCTCGAGAGAGTGTAAGACAGCAGGTGTCGTGCATAGAGGCTCGTGCTGCGTTGGCCGCGGGATGACGTGTTCAAGTGGCCTTGAGGTAGCCGTGACTGAACGCGCGTAAACGTCGGTCAAGGGTCTAGGGGCCAGTGTCGGAAACAGCTGTCTGCGAAGTCGCATGACCTTGAGGCAATGGACATTGGACAAAGGGATCAGACGTTATTGTTGGCTATATGCATAAGCTGCCTTGCGCATTACAGTCTGGTCGTCGGATTCACAGCCAACCATCACTGAAGAGTGCTCAACTCCGCCATTCATCGAATTTTTCTCCTAGCCAACACCTAGGCCTTTAGGCAGCAAACTCATGACCAGGAGCATTAATAAAAAAAGACAGACACCATGCTATTCGAATGGACATTTCACGGTCTTAAAAAACCTCATAATAAAACACTGTTTCAGAACCGAAGAATAGTCTTTATTGGAGTATACCATTTGAAAACAAAATGTAATTGACTATCAAATGAGTATGTGTGAGGGGATACTTTGCGCTCGTTTTCTATATTTCAATCTATAAAGGGATCGAAAACCAACGGAATAATGCATACTACTTACGTGATCATTTGTTTACCGAGCAGGGTTTTTGCAAGCCGTCGAAAAAAGGGAATTCAAAAAACGAACATTCTGGCGTGTCTGCTACATCGCGGGATGATGGTGCCGAATGATCAATGTTGCATATCCAAGTCGAAATTGCGTTTCAGAATTTTAATCAAAACTTCCTGAGATCGGTTACTTTCTATAGTTTTCTGCCCCTGTGGCCCCCACCGCATCGAAGCCGATGAGTGCATATGCTACTTTTAACTTCTTCACAAACTGACAGAGTCTCGGTTAATTTCACACCAATTACTCGTATGCATCCCCAAGATGTTAATAGATGTCGCGACTTGTAGGTTGGTAGCCCATGTTGGATCAGGGGTTCCCGCCGGAGTCCAAACTAGGTGCAGTTGGGAGCCGGAGGAAGGCCGCGACCTCGGTTGGCTTGAGGCAAAGGTCCTCGGGGGTGAGTAGGGTGCCTGGCCGGGAACTGCAGGCGAAGAGGTGACGGCAGTCGGGCATAGACGGGTCCAGCTGGTGTTGGTACTGGCGAAGGAGCATGCAGTAGCCACTGCGAAGCTGCGCCAGGGTACATTGAGTCACTCGTGGGAGATGACGTTCCGAGGTGGCAATCAGAGGTGGATAGCCACCCAGAAGAACCGGGGGATGGTAGCTGGATATAGCGTCCACAACGGCTCTCTGGTGAAGGCGCTGGTAGCCTGCCCTAGTGGCGGAGCCATCAACGGGTAGATCCGAGAGAGATGAGGCGACAGCTGCCTTGTGGAGACCTCGGATAGACGTCCCAACGTTACGGCTAGGCTCGGGAGCGTTGCAACGATGGTGGTTCGGATGGCCAGGTTGTGAACAGGTCCACCAGAACTGCTGGCCGAGGAGTTTGTTGTGTGCGGCGACCGGCAGGACAGAAGCTTCCGCATGAAGGTGATCGACGGGCGACATTTTATAGCAGCCCATGATCGTGCGGAGGGCGCCGTTCTGTGCTGACTGAAGGCGGCGGAGGCCGGAGGAGCTGATTGTGGGAGACCAGGCTGCTGCCGCATAGGTGAGATACGGCTTGGCCATTGCATTGAATGTGGTCGTCAGCAGCTCTTTCGAGCAGCCGCAGGAAGAGCCCGCGAGAGCCTTGAGGACCTTAGCGCACCGGCTCACTTTGCTTGCGACATCCCTCGCATGGTCTGCGAACGTGAAGACCGGATCTAAACGGACGCCGAGGAGCTTGGGCTTACGGACCAGCGGTAAAGCCTCACCGTTGACGATGATATCCGGGTGATTATTGAACTCCTTCGGATCCAGCGTGAAAACGGTGACGGACGACTTGGCTGCCGAGATCGACATTCCGCGCTGAGTGAGGAAGTCCACAATATTAGGCATGAATTCCGAGAGGACCTATGCAGCCTGATCAATGTTATGGTGCTGGCAGAAGAAGGTGACATCATCCGCATATGATACCACTTTGGCGGGTGCCGGAGGGAGTGGGAAATCTCGCATGTGAATGTTAAACAGCATCGGGCTGAACACAGAGCCTTGAGGAACACTGCAGGTCTGCTTACGGGGCTTGGAGAGAGTGCCGCGGAAAAGGACACGATCGTGGCGGCCACGGATATAAACCGCCAACCATCGGACCAGGCCAGTTGGGACGTTCAGGGAGACCAAGTCCTGCAGGAGCTGATCGTGGCGGACGCAGTCAAAGGCTCGTGACAGGTCAATTGAGACAGCCGCGGTCCGCGAAGCGGGCCTCTGTTGATTGAAGCCCTCGAGGATGGCGTCGCTGAGCTCGAAAAGAGCCGTTGTTGTGCCACTACCCGACCTGAAACCATGTTGATGGCTGGACAGATCCGCTGCAGACGTCGTTCAAACATTTTTGCCAGTGGACTGAGGAGGGCGATGGGGCGATAGGAGGTCGCTTGACTGGGGTCCTTGCCCGCTTTGACCAGAGGAATGATGGTGGACTGGCGTCAGCAATCGGGGATGATTGAACTGGCCAGCGAAAGATTGAAGTCGGCTGCCAGGTAGACAGCAACCTTGGGGCCGATATGGCGCAAATGGATAAAAACCAGGCAATCCGGTCCTGAGGCTTTCGAGACTTTCGTTTTCCTGACGGCGGTGAGGATAGCATCGGCTGAGAAGGAAATGTCCGGGGGCGGGGGCTTATGGAGGAGACGAAGAAGGGCGCGCTGGCTTTTGGGACTGGGCGCCGAGCGGCGCGAGAACAGCTTGTTCATCTTCGTGGCGATCGTACCGTTGTTGGAAATGAACTTTCCGTCCCCGAAGTTAATAGACTGGTTAGGTGTGTCAGCCCGGGGCTTTGTCAGATTGCGTAGAAGTTTCCAGGTGGCAGCTGCGTTGCCGCAGAAATTACAATCTGCAGTTCTTTCACGCCAGCGTTCCCGTTTGTCGTCATTGACGGTCTTGGTAATCAAGCCGCTGAGTTCGCCGACACGCGGGTCAGTTGCATCTCACACTCGGATCTCGTCTCGCTCTCGTTCCAGTCGGGAGGCTTCGCGTGGGTAGTTTGGGCGGAGTACGGGAATGCGGCCGTTCGGTATATGGTGGCCTCCTGCTGCCAGAAGCAGGTGACGAACGGCCCGCTCAACCGTGTGGACACAGGTGGGGGCGGTAGCTGATCGGTTCCCGCTTCGCATTCGGTGGTGAAAGCTGCCCAGTCAGCTCTCTTGAAGTTGATGAAGTGCCTGTTTGGAGCCTTGATACGGTCGGCAGAGGTGGCCAATTCGAGCACTATAGGGAGGTGATCGCTCCTAGGCTGATTTCCGTGCTCCAGGTGGTGAAGGCTACCAGGCTGAGACTGGCAAGGGAGACATCGGGAGAGCTGGGGGCACCGTTGGGTGGGAGCCGCCTTGGGTTGTTCTCGTTGAAGACTGCGAATGGAGATTGTTCTAGTTCATCGGCCAGGACTTCTCCCCGGGAATCGGCCGCCAAGTTGGAGCACCATAGGTCGTGGTGGGCGTTGAAGTCACCTAGCACGAAACTGTCTCCAGAAGGTAAGTAGAGGGCGATAGAGGCGGTGAAACAAGGAGGACAACTAGAAGTTGGAGGGATGTACACGTTCACGACGGTTAGCGGCATCGGGCCAATGTTAAGGGAAATCGCCAGTGCTTCCGTGGGATCGGCACCAAACAGGGGTAGCTGGTGATGGGCAATGGATTTGTCCACCAGGAAGGCCAAGCCACCACCTTTGTTATGGCCGCGGTAGCGACGGACGATCGTGTAATCGGCACAGGACGGGACCTTAGTGGAGTTATACCACTTTGTCTCTTAGATAGCCGCCACAGCTATGCTGTGCGAACGCATAAAGGCCAGGATTTGGTCAAGCTTGCCAAGTAGGCCGTTGGCGTTGAACTGGAGGATCTTTAGACCAGGCGGTGAGACAAGGTCGGGGACCAGAGGATTTGGGTTCAGGACAGGGCGGGCTGGAGGCGTGGAGACCGGAGGTGGCACGGGACAGCTGGGACACGCGAAAGTGGGCGACCAATTGGCAGCTTTGGCAAGGTCACTGCAGCGGAGATGGCACCAACCATTGCAGGAGCTGCAACGTACAGACTAGTCGCGGCGGCCCAGACGGATTCGGCAGAACGAGCAGTACCAGAGAGGTCCAGGGTTGGCCTCAATCCCGTTGGCGAGAAGGAGTCGGAGCAGCGTGGCCGGGAGGGGCTATTCCGTCATCAAAAACACGGATTGGGCGGAGGGGAGAGTTGATCCAACGTATGGAGATGGGTGTAGCAGACCTTGGCCGCCGGGAGGGGTGGTGGGAACGCGGTTCGTAGACGCGTCTGCTGTGGTCCCTGGGACTTTTAGGCTCTACACTTGGCTATTTCTAAAGGGAAGACCCCTACACCCAATTTAATAAAACCTATTGTTGGCAGGCGTTAGACTTCTGATAATCAGCTCGCGGGTTGGACGTGACTAGGTGATGACACCCAATGAGCCAGAAATGGCCATTTCAGTTTCCCTGGTATTTGCCGGCTGCTTGCGGGCCACGAGTGAGTTTCGTTACCGATAGGAGAGCGCGTGCATCAAAGGAAGTTAGTGTGGAACTGCCTCACTCGATAACATGCCTACTCTTTTTTTCCCCTTACAGTCCGTGTGGGGCTCCTACTGGTACGCTGGTCAGTGGGGCTACAAATGCTGCCAGTCCCTCATCAAGGAGTCCTACTGTACTGGTGCGAAGGGCAAACCAACCTCCTCCACCTTGTCCTCCGCCACACCCACGGTTCTGCCCGAAGCACCGGCTGGCGCTGCTTCAGGCACTAGTCTGCTCGCACCCGTGCGCCTTCCGCATCCGGACTCTTCCAGCAGCGAAGATGAGGAGCACCATCAGCAGCAGAAATCCGCCTCTAAGCACAAAAAGAGCAAGAAGAGCAAGTCGCGGCACAGTTCGGAGAGTGCGGCGGATAAGGCATCCCCCGAGGGAAAGGAATCGCACGCTACCACGCAACCACCCGAGAAGGTGAAGGGAGCTGGGGAGGTGGAGGAGGGTGAAAGGGGCAAGAAGGTAGATGATGCCACGAACCAAGAGGAGCTGGAGGAGGAGGCGCACAAGGAAGTGGAGCGTCTACAGAAGGAACGCGAGGCAGATCTGCAGCGCTCCGACGCGCGCCGTGAGGTTCTCCGCGCTCGGCGGGCCAAGAAACGGAGGAAGAACAAGGAGAGGCAGAAAAAGTCTCAGGAGAAAAAGAGGAAGCACAAAAAGGGGAAGGGAAAGCGGTCCAAACGAAGGCGCTCCTCTTCGTCTTCTTCCTCCTCCTGCTCTTCTTCATCCGGCTCCAGCTCTAACAGCAGTGGATCCGAGTCTGAAGCGGAGGACTCAGAGAAGGCCCGCGAACGCAGAATCCTCGAGGCAGTGGCGAAGGAGAAGAAGCGTCAAGCGGAGGTGGATCGTCTGCTCCAGATGAACGAGCGCGATCGGCCCTACAATTCCCTGGGCGAAGTGAAGGCGCCCACAGAGGAGGAGATGGAGGCCTACTATCGCACTCGACGAAACCCAAACGATCCCATGGCTGACTTTATGTAGTCTTGTCGCGCCCCCCCTTGAGCTCTCTCTCTGTACATACTTATCTGCGCACAACATTTTCTCCTGATTATTGTTATCATTAATGAGTCTTCTTTTACTCCGAACAGGCATGCTTTTTGAGCTAGCAGTTGACTTAATTTTTTTAGCTGGTCGAGTTTTTCCCGTAGCACTACTCCTCACTGCTATCTCCTAAATGGACGCATTCTTAGTGTCTGGCCATTTTTAGTGTATCTGTTAGTGATATTACTCGCCCCTGCACTAGGAGGGATTTCACACAGGCTGTGATCATATTCTGTTTTTTCCAGAGCGTGATTAAAGTTTGGGAGGGACTTTTCGCATTGTGCAATCGAAGAAATTATACCCTGAAATGAGGGTGGGTGGCTCTGGCTCGACTGAAGTACAGAGTCTCGTTTGTCGCGCTGGACAATGATAGTCTGTTAATTACAAAGAAAACAAAGGTACGATCACTGAGCAGCGCTTGTATTAGTTGTAACGCTCGGCAACGTACGGGAGGCCACCTTCAGAGACTGCGAGTACAGCAAGAAATGACGTGTTTTGTATTACAGCTACGAAAACGAATGTGGTAGGGGTAGGGGACAGCATTCGTGATAGATTGAGTTCGCATCCTTGTCGTCTCGGTGTTCATCCTCAGACAGAAACTGGGTCGCGCGAACGAAGGGTGTGATAGCAGGGCGGTATGTCAACGTATCTGCTGATGGAGTTAGAGTCTGATAACCAGGCCCCCGGTGGTTCTCGCTTTGTCTTATTAATTGCTCTAGCCGTTAACCGCATGCCTGCGAAGTTTTATCGATGACCCTCCTCTAGGGTCTGGGTAGCAATTTGGAGGTAGTGGGTCGCCTTTTCGCACTGTCCGTTTGCGCTCCGTTATTCGAGAGCTAAATTGTCATCCAGTCCGGCCTGTATGATGACGAGAACAGTCGCGACATCAAGGTTGATAAACGGTGTCAGACTGCTCACCTACCTACAGTCGGTCTTTTATATGCATGATCCGTGAATGCATGGTAGCTGTCGGACGATGGGCAATACCCACACCGAGCTCTGCAGCGATGCGTTCCGTTGTTTCTGACACGTTTTTAATGTACGGTAGAGGGTGCCAGAATGTTGGTGGCTCACAAATGCACTATCGGTTACCTGAGAGAGATTGCGATGTCCAAATCTCCAGGTTCTTTAAAAGGATGGTAGCTCTCTGGTGCTCAACATTAATTCGTCCTGTAAGTACTATGTAAATCCTGCTTAATGTTTAGAAAGCATTTGGCAATTTTCGGCGGTCGGTCTTGTATTTATCGTCCTCCATTGACGATACATCCAAACAAAGCAAAAAGTACTTGACTTGAAAAACCTCTTGATTACTTGGGATGCGGCCAGACTTTTGGCACTCGAGTAACTCTGTCTCATGATTACAATCTATCAGGAAGTAGCCACCATAGTGCGAAACGCATAAGCCAAATAGTGAATCAAAATTGTTAAGCGGTCAGAAAATTTATGAAATGAGAGCACATTGAATTTTGTAATTACCGTCCTAGCTAAAAGCACAGTCGCGTGTTTCGCCAGTATTCCGCTGCTGCATGGCACAGCTGCGAGTGGTCCGGCTCATTACTTAGTGCCCCAAGCATTCCCTGAACCTGGGATCATTCAGCAGAGCCAGCTTACATATAGACATACGTGTTACTGTAATCAAGGCAGTAGCATGTTTAATTTATGCAAGTTCTTCATTCGGTGGCCGACATTTAACATTTACGTATCTCGACGCGTCTGAAACACACATGGCGGAGAAACTTTGTTTTTTTTAGATCATAGAGTTTACCAAAGTATAGTTAAGGATGGTTTTTAAGTCAACGATTGGCCACAGTGTGACATTTGATTTATGGATCTTTGACGGGTGATACAACCACGCCAGGTCAGTGTGAGTTTGGTTCATTTTGCTGCTAGTCACTCTTTGTGATCATACTTCTTTGCGTCGGAGATCTCTAGGCAGTTTATCCAACAAATTGAATCCTGCTTTGGCTGGTAAGTCGTTTACCGCTCTGGAAAATTGTCTGACATCAAAGGCGCCTCTTCTTTCCCATTCCATTCCTCTCGGTTAATCAGTATAGTTGTTCGTTCCTCCTGATTTCGTCCTGAATTGTTGGTTTACTTTAAGAAATGCATTGACTCAGTCTGTACTTCACCAGCAGGGAGATAACCTCTCGGACGGCATGTTTCTTGTCACCACTAGCTTCAGTTCTCATATGCGAGGTGATCGTGGTTCACTGATGTCGTGTGGTACTAGTGTCAGTCCCCCGCTCTCTGCTTGGTGCTATGGGTCCGAGATCCTGCTACATTAACAGCCAATCCGTTCAAATAACAAGCTCCAGATAACACGCCGGTTAGCCAAAGTTAGTGAAGAAGTGGACTATCAGACGAGCGTCCAACCATTCACGAGAAGGTCGCATCCGAAGTGTGTGAGTGTTTACATATTGGTCTTTGTGTGTGTCAGCCTTGGCGGGGATTTACCAGACCAGATTGGGGTATGCATACAAGTGTATACGTGCCAGCAACTGCGAGAGGCAAGAGGTTGAGCGTCGCACTCAGAGTTGGTCCACTACGGGCTTGTGGCTCAGAGGTTAAGAGCGTTGTAGGACATGAGATTCATTGAGGTGAAAGATGAACAGAAACTGGAAGTCTTCGACCACTACTGTCTGCGGAGCATCATTCGAGTGAAGTACACCGACTTCGTTTCCAATGAGACAATCTGCACTCGCTGTGACAAAATCACAAGGATATCCCAGGCCATTCAGGAAAGACGGCTGAGTAGGTTTGGGTAAGTTCTTCGCCGCCAACCTCAAGAGCTCAGTGCTAGTGCCCTCGAAATGAAACCATTGCCTAATTAGAAAAGTCGAAGAGGGGGTCAACACAAAACCTGGCTCGACTCAGTCCATCAAGACGTGGAAGTTGTTCTCAGACCTTCGCTTTTCGGTCTCCAGCGCTGGCGAAGAGAATGAGTTGAACTGTCCAAGTCTGTGGCCATGGATCGTCGCGCTTGGGGAAGCACCATTCGGGACGTAATTAAGGCCGGCTAGATCAGTCATGATCGCAGCCGTAACAAGTACAAGTAAGTAGTTAAGAGTGTCGTCCTTATAATGTGTGCTGACCAAGGGACGCGGGTTCAAACACCAAGTAAATTAAGGCTGATTAAAGAGGACTGCTAGGCCAGAAATGTTCATCCTGTGGGTTTACTCATCCTGCAGGGACATGACTATTTTACTCAACGTAGTGAGTTGTACTCGTCGTCCACTGGCACTAACTGATGACACAGTAGCAAGGCTACAAAAATCCACACATTTTGAAGCAATATAAAATCCGCACTACATGTCAAACGCACTGATCAGGAGCGATGCGTGGTACTTTATCCAAAACCATAAATAATGTTTTTGTTTGCAAAGTCAAAATATTAAACAAAAATTACAAAAACTCTTTCTGTCGTCACGAGTTGTCGCTGATACGGCGCGCAAAAAGCTCACTTTCCAATATTAGGCTCATTCCAACTCCTTTTTTAGTGTACATAGAGCTGGCAGGAATTTGCAACGCCTGGACTGAACTAGAGGTGCACCAACCAGGAGTTGCACACACCAATAACTATATCCAAATGTTAACTCTGATCCTAAACCCCTAACTTTAACCATCACTAACCTCAGAATTTAACCTGGACTCTTACTCTAAGACTAATAATAAGTCCAAAACTAACCCTGATGGGTACACTTGGGAGAAGCATGATGGAGACTGAGAAAAAGAAGGGGATTAGGTCATGCTTACTGAAAGGACATAAGTAGGTATGGACCGGATAGTGTCCGAAATACGATGATCACCAAAAATCGAACCACATCCAACGCAAAAACTCAAAGGGGTTCGGTCGCTGTCAGAACTTCAAGTCAAATGATGAAAACTCCAAAACAGTGTAAAACTTGTTGAAGATACCATGGAATGTCTTTCGATTTTGACCCGACTCTGGTTACGTCGATAGTTATGCCCTCTGGCGAAAAATATATTTAGTTCCTGTTAAATTACTTGGCTGAATTTAAATGGACGCCTAAGAGGTTTCAAGTTTTGCAAAGAAATCATGGAGCTTTCAGAATCTTACTAGAAAACCTCTATTCATGCACCCCTGGAGAAGGTTACAGAGTTGTTGCAAGACTGTCACAGAAATGCGTTCGTACTATCGTTTAACATTTAGCGGAAGGTCAACAACTTCAGGCCTCCCCCCAACTGACATAAATGCCTTAAACCAGCGTCAAAATTGACGCATTTGTCAGTAAGCTGCTCGAATTTAGCTAGGTCAGCGGGGCTTTGTAGAAGCAGTTAACTAAACGTTGACATTCGGGTGTTTCAGGTCAACTGTGGGAACATGGGTTGATTTGTTTACGCTTCGTTGGTTTGACTTAAAACGAGCGGAAAAGTGCATCAAAACAAGTGAGGGTCAGTTCGGGTTAATGGTCGACCTCACATAAAATTCCTTAACCTCTACAACATCAGAACACCCGATGAAAAGCCAACCAGAAACCAAATGGTGTCTTTTAAAGTACACTTTCATGCGTAAATTGTAAAAGTTAAAGGGCTTTTCTTTGGGATCGTACCGGTTTATATCCATCAAGTCCAGTAATTTTGAATCAGAGTGTATGTGATCCGCGCGCAGAGTGACTGCTTAAATTTATCAGCCATTGTGCCGAATCCCGACTAAATCTTGCTCTCGTTAGTAGGTGAGTGTGGGAGGAGTGCATGCGATAGATGCTACACAGGCCTCTTATCATTATAAATTAATTCACACGCAAGTCACCATTCCTGTGTTCATCGCGCTGTGGGGTACCCGATGAACATCGTCCTTCACCATGCTCGAAATGATGGACAGGTGGGCTGATGATTAGACTTAGTCCTGCGTCCAGTCCCTTCAGTGATTATTTGACACACTCGGAGAGGAAGGCGGAATTCGTTTGCAAGGCATCTCGAAACATTCGTCCCTGTAATAAATCTGAAGCGCTCGAAGTCATCAAGACGAATTTTGGGTCTTGGTAGGGGTGATTGCTCACTGGTACAGGATAACTCCGTCCTTCGCAGGACGGAGCATCAAACTTATCGGAGGGCTTTAAATAAGTTAAACCATAGCAGCTGCGATCTTCAGATCATGGTTCCCTGGGAGAGAAGAAGTCGGTGGAGGCCAGAGTAATAGGAACAGTTTATTCTGTATACAGAGGAATGGAGAATAAGCAGGAAGAAGTTTGACTTCGGAGCGCATGACCAGCCAGGAGTCCAGCCGTGTCCTAAGTGCCGGCTGGGCCGCAGGCATCCCAGCGGCTGGCGTGAGCAGTCATTGTCTGGGTCGACCTTAAAGGCTTTTTGGGCAGACAGACTACGTCGACCTAGGCGTGCAGGCGTGTTATTCGTTGCCGGGCTAATGGCCAGCTTTGTGGCATCTGTGATTGGCTATTCCCGGAAATCGAGAACAGCGGCAGTGAGCTTTGGCAAAGTTGGCTTCGATGCGAGCTAGTCACCACAATGCACTCCTTATGGCACTCCCACTCACACAAGCGAACCTGCGAGTCCCGAGAAGTAATTGTTCTGGCGCACACGGTTGATTCCGGACATCGCGTGGACCCCAACGAAGCCTTCAGAGTGATCTACAGGGTACCATCAAATTATCCAAAGTCCTTGGGTCAGCGTGTGCTAGCAACAGCAGAAGCGACCGCGGTCAGGTGGGTGAAGCCGGCGTTATGTGCAGGAAAGAACTTGAGAAGAAGGAGAAGAATCGATCGCGGGGACAATATGTTTAGTCGCCTGACGTTTCGACATCCGTCGCGGATTCATCATCAGAGACTTGAACAGGAAACAGTAGCAGACCCGTTTCTGCTACTGTTTACTATTCATGCCTCTGATGATGAATCCGCGATGGATGTCGAAACGTCAGGCGAATAAACATATTGTCTCAGCGATCGAGTCTTCTTCTTCTCATTTACTTCCTGGGACAGGCATATTCGCTTGTATTGACAAAAGAACTTCCTACAAGCTCCGCATTTGGCGTGGCCCACAGTCACTTAGCGGCATGCACTCATCCGCCCTTTGTTTATCTCCCCCCTCCCTCCCTGAGACTGCTCCACCGAACTCTGTCCCCATAACCGGACTTCTCTTATCGGTCCCAACCCACCCCTCCTCTCTATTCTCACGGTTCACTCCTACGAAAAGACGAACACGCTTTAACTTGTACTCCGTTCCCATACAAATATGCTGGCCTGACGAGAATATATCGAAAGCAGACGTACGCTAGCCAACCTATTCTTCCGAATTCGCTGACGGGAAGTTTTGCAACTCTAGAATGAAACTGTTGATGCTCTTGATTTGGCCGTGCCCTAACCATGCTAGAAGATGTCCTCCTATTCTTTTGGACAAACGCCGGCTCGTGCGACCAATATATTCGGCCCCAGGGGTGCAGGTAGACGAGTAGATGCACAGGGAGGGGGTCTGGGTTGACCGTTTGTCGTTGATCTCGCCCTATAAGATGGGATTAGTCGAGTACAGTACACAGTCATCGGATGCTGGAAAGGTGTTTGATGCAGCTAGATTCAGAATTCTTCTAAGAAGTTCGCTTAGCAAGCCCCCCTTAAACAGGGACCCTGATGAAAGTTCGTTTCTGCTCCGCTGTTGGCACCGAAGGCTTTGGCGGTCTTTCATTCATGTTCTTAGCAATAAATCGACAAGGATATCCATTTTGCCTCATAATAATTGCGCATATTTATGTAAACCCATATACGCTCTCGTGATTTGCTAATTTATGTTCTGGCTATGCTGAATGGAGGAAGCTTTTCTCAACAGTTTTTTCTTGCAAGGATGCTTTCCAAATAAAGCGACTTTCTCCTTCTCGCTCCCTGACACCTTCTTTTCCAACTCGATATCATCAGATCGAAATATTACTTTGTCAATTACCTTCAAAAGTAGATCACTTCAGAGGCTCCTTCAGCTAAAGTGCCTACGTTACTCTAGGCGAATTCGCACTGCTTAGTGAATGTTAGAAAATATCTGGCAAACGGCTGGGACAGTGGCACGATCGGCAATTTGAGGAAATTCGTAGTTGGCGCCTTTCGGCTGCGCAGGCGTGTCGCAATTCCACATATTTAACGTAACTTCCAAGCATAGCTGAACGAAGCTCTGAAGTGATGTTGTCGAAATGAGAGGTAGTCGACTACAGAAGGTTCCCCAAGTCAAGAAGTCAGTAAGACCAATTAGGTAGGACAGTGTTCTGTGACAAAAATAGTTAACAAAGGGCTCTGCAGAAACAAGCTGCTTACAGTGAAAAAGCCAGTTGACGTGTGTCTGGTCTGGGCCTGTGCGTGCGGCTTACAGGATGTGGGGGCACCCGCCAGCAAATCAGCAAAAGGTGCATAGCTCGTAAGGCAAAGGGCAAGATATCAAGACGACCTTGAGGCATCACGCGACCGGCACGCCAGCATGGTTCGGGCAAAGACAGGGCGCTCCAGGGAATTGGCCGTGAGAGCGCGGGCAGCAGAGAGTCACGTATGGGCCTGCAGCCGGGCATGCGATAAAAGTGTCAGGGCAAGGCTGATTGTAGGACCGCTACAATCTAGTCGCGAGGGTACTTGAAAAAGTAGCTTTCATAAAGAGTCTGGGAGCGAGAGTGAGAAATTCTCTGTCGCTTCCTTATTGACTGAGCCGACGGATGCGTTTGGCCGTGCGCTGTTGCTTTTAACAGAAGACTACCCATGCTGGCTTCACGGATTCGCTGCGCGGCCGAAACAGCCCCCAAACATTCGTCTTCTCAGCACAGCGGGCCAAAACCTAGCCAGAGCTGGTTTAACCCAGTTACTGGCCGAATTCCTCCCATGGTTCTTGTCCAGAAGTGATCCGCTCTCCTGCATGACAACATGCGAGGCCCTTTCGATAAACAAAAACTCTTTCAATACAAGCGAACATGCAATTCTCAGGAAGTAATTGAGAAGAGGGAGAAGATGACTCGATCGCTGGAACAATACTTTTATTGGCCTGCCCCTTCGAGATCCGTCGCAGATTCATCATCAGAGACATAAATAGAAAGCAATAGCACAAACGGGTCTGCTATGTATCTGCTACTGCTTTCTGCTTATGTCTCTGAGGATGAATCCACGACGGATCTCGAAACGTCAGGCGAATAGAAGTAGTGTTTCAGTGATCGAGTCGTCTTCTTCTCGGAAACTCTTTCGCACTCAACGCTGACGGAAAAAAATAGAACACTTTTCGGAGAACTGTAAGAGGCGATGGGAGACAAATGCTCCGTCTAAAGAGCGCTCCTCTGATGTTGTGAACTCGCAATTCCAACCAGAGACTCGCCCATACCTGTGCTTTTCCACAGCCACTAGAGTACTTGAGAAGTAGAAGACAACTCGATCGCTGGGACACTATGCTTATTTGCCTGACGTTTTGAAATCCGTCGCAGATTCATCTTCAGAGCCATACTCACACGTTTGCTTGCATTAGCACTAGAGTACTCTACAGCTCGCACTCTTCTAAAAGTAGATATAACTGCAAGTTGCAAGAGCGATTTTGGGTCACAACCAATTTTGCAAACTTCAGTCCTGGCAACTATAGCGTCTTCCCTCTTCTTATATTCTTCCTTGTAATGGGGGTTTGTGCGCACATAGGGCTTGCTGTCGCAGGCGCAGCATAACGCGCGCCGATGCCGATGCATCATCACGTGCACCCCTACGCTAGCTGTGCATACAGGCGGAATTAATAATAATGACGGGACGCACAGTCTCGTGCGCCGGTGGTTCAGTGGTAGAATGCTCGCCTGCCACGCGGGCGGCCCGGGTTCGATTCCCGGCCGGCGCATGAATTTTCTTGCCTGCAATGACACTGAACTTCTGCTAAGACCGGAAATAACCAATCTGTGTTCAGGAAGTCAGGCAAACGTAAGGTTTAGATTAAACTGAGTGTGGGCTACCACAAGCTCTACTCTGCAGCACACATCTGTGTACACAGGGGCCTTCCTCTTAATTATTCAGAGAACCGGGGAAGCATCAAGTATCAGTAGTCCAACGTGGGCTACCTCAATTCATACAGCTCATAAATAGTGCATACCGGGGTAGTTGCAGTTACGTGAACAAGCAGTTTTTTATACCCAATGACTTTTATCTCCATACCCTATTAACCAACTAATCCATAAAATGTAACGATTGGAGGGCGATGCTAGAACTTCAATTTGTATATAACTATTGCAAGAATATATTGTAGGAAGTATACTAGCTGGTTTTTAGGGTGCCAGAGCTATTGCAAAAGAACATACAGCTACACGGGCATCTCTAATTCGGGCACTATCGTTAGAAAATGAAGCTATCCACTAACAGCGAAAAGCATAGCTTACAGACTGGCCTGGCCGAACTGAGCTCGTTTTGAATTGAATGAGCATCTGCGTCATGGCTAAGATGGTACGGCGAGTCGATTAAGAATCATGCAGGGTACTTTATTGCCTGGACGGAAATTTTGTAAGGACTGACGGAGCCGCTCTGCCCACCGAAACACAGGAATAGTGTTGGCGTTAGTCGTAAGCCTATGTAGGTTATGCTACTGATCGAGATCAATTAACATTGGAAGTGAGAAGTTGGGGAACGCATAGCATCAGTATTCAACCACGTATGAATTGGAGCGTTGACGAAGCCTTGGACCAGCGTCGTCAGAGCTAGGACGTCCATAATTATATAGTGGAGTAAGTTACCGGTGATTGTGTACAAGGAAAAACTTTTTAGCCTGGTCAGCTGTAGGCTATTCGCTGGAAAATGGAGCCCACTTAGCACGCAACGAGGCGTACGGAAATCAACTCTTCCAAGGGCTCAAGGGCAAAAGCCTTCTTCCCTTAATAAAGTGACTTAATCAGCGAGCAACAACAAACGGATATCCTCCATCTATTTGCAGAAAATCAATTTAAGCCGAAGGAAAGCTATGCATTAGGCTGCAAAAAACGTGTTTCTACCCTATTCTTACTTTGTTACGTTAAGTTTTTATATTTCGTCATTTTACATCATACGACAGGTGTCTGAGCTTATTCTGCGGAGTTGGGTTATATGATACAGGACACATTTTTTGCCAGAGTTTTTACCGCCTCAAGGGCTACGGCTCATCAGTATGGCCGTCACTATTCCCCAGCTGGGTTCATGTATACGAACTCCGGCTTTCTACTTTGGAATGATGGATTTAGAATAAACAACGGTTGCTCTTGCAGATATGAGAGTCACCATCTAGCATGAGGGGTAGTACTGCGCCACTGATGGTAGGTCATACTTTCATGCCTGATTAAATAGTATTTAGTTCAGAGTAAGGCAACTATGAGTTTCCGAGACCCCACCGACAAGATGCTGCCAGGTTCGGGCTAATCATCCCTGCCTCAGAGCTACCATGTCCTTGAGCCTCGGAGGCAAGTGTGTTTTAGTCTGATATCCTTTTCAGCCGAGTTATTATAGCAGCAGTTTCACAATAGATGTGTTTACTTATGAGCTGGTAACCAAAATTCAGAAATTTTTCTTTCGCTCAGAAAATATTACTTAGGCAGAATTGTAATAATTAAGTTGGT
>JAYGXS010000004.1:1209777-1240716 GCA_036362985.1 Ligula intestinalis | reverse complement strand
ACCTTTGAACTCCCTCTTTGTACATAGCTATCACGCAGAACATGTGGCGTTGCCAGTAATGGAACTGCGGTAGGTGGGCAGACAGTATAAAACTCCTTAGGCATCATTCATAAGGCTAGTTTTGAGTGCCGTTTGTGGGATTTTCAGGATCGAAACTGTCGCCTGTGGGGGGGGGGGTGGGCGAAGGGAACATGTAAATCGGATGTCCTGCTGCTGAAAGTGTTTGAATCATGTCAGGAGGAGGCCATCGCGGTTGTTCAATATCCTAATGGTCACCTCAAATAAATGCAATAAAATATGTTCAATGAAATTTAAGGAAATAGGCGTAGGAAATCTGATATGATAAAAATGGTGAATTACTTCGACGAGATCTACTTGCTAGTGAATAAAAATCCTTTATTTTGTGAGTTAAGCTAGACTGGTTTTCGATGATATTGTGAACACGGGCCTTAGGAAATAAATGAGATTTAATCAGTATTTAACTCCCGAAAGGGGCTTCTCCAAAATTATGAGGAAACTATCTTAGTTGAGACTTGACAGCACACTATATATCGTGTCATAAGCTAAACGACTCGCTTGTTGGTGGACCTTTCCACGGTTTCTTCTGGAATAGTCGTTAATAAAAAGGGTAAGCTAAAATAAATGTTTGTCTAAAGGCGTATTTTGATCGTCAAGTCAGACGTATTTACGAAAAGGAATGTTTAAAATTGACCAAACAGATGATGTAAAAGTAATATTTTTTCAGAATAATAGTTGGTGAGCCTACGTAGGCTTTCGATAAATTCTCACCAGGCCAGTACATTTATATGGGAACGAAGTACAAGTTTAAACGTGTTCGTCTTTCCGTAAAGTTGTAGGAAATTGGAGGGGGGGGAATGGGTTGATAAGAGAAGGTTGGTATGCGAGGAGACTTTTTGTGAAACCAGTCTAGGGGTGGGGGAGTGGATGAAGAGGAATAGCACGGACGAGTTCATGCCATTAAACGACGGTTTGCCATGCCGGGTGCGGAGCTTGCAGGAGGTTCGTTTGCGCACACAAAACCTGCTTTGTCAACCTGACAGCAGTCGCTTCTGTGATTACTAGCATGCTGTAAACTGACCCAGCGACCTATGCGACCGATATAATCTGCTCTGCAGGAGCAGGTTAATGAGTAGACACAAATGGAGGTGGTCTGAGCTAGCAACATATCCTTATCTTCTCCATGTAGGACCGGGTTGGTTGAGCATAGTACCCAAACTCTCGCTGCTGGGAAGGTTCCTGACACGGCTCGGTCAAGGCCTCTTCTTAGGAGTTCTCTTTGGGAAACTCCCGAAGACCTCCTTCTACTGAATTATACTTCGTAGGATTTCGATTTTTCAGTTCAAATTTAAATATGTTTGATAGAAAATATGAAGCAGCATCTTCTTGATGACACTTATTTGATAATTTATCACCTTTCCTTCAGATTGTATGCTTGAAGAAATTGTGTCTTGCAATTTTAAAAAACTTTATAAACTGGTGAATAATTTTGAAACCTTTCGGTAGTTACACTCCCATTCAAAGCTTCCAAACTGCATATTGTGTATATTCTTTCCAAGAAAAATCTCACATTTCCCTAAACTATGCGAATTAAGTCATGTAGTGCACATAAAAGTTTGCAGTGGATGTGGATCATGTTGTTTATTTTACCAGCAAAATTAATCAACCTATGAATACGCTGTATGATGGAAAACTGTACCGTTGTGCCACGGGCCCGTTGTTTTGTCGGTTGGGATTGGGCATATGCTGATAGTATGAAGCTCACTGATCTAGTTACGGAACATCTGTGATCTTTTGTGCCTCAATAGCATAGCAATTTTTGGTATATGATGAGAAGGTGAAACTGAAGAAGACTGTGATGAATGAATTGACCATGTCTGTTTTATCAGCCATCAACAGCCAGCCATACTCACCTCCAGTTCTTGCAAAACTGAGTGTCAGTCAAATATGGTCAGCCCAGCCTCTCTCTCTCATTAATGTTGACATTTATCCTGCCTCTTTTGTACTTTTAAACAACTTTTGATTGATGCACCTAAATCGATGTTACAGTTAAAAATGGAACGCAGCGAAGCCAAAATTGCGATCAATAGTGTTCTGTTTACGCTGAAGTATTTGTGGGCGGTCTTGCCAACGAACGCAGCATTAGTACTTTGAAAAGCGTGGAGCCGGCAGAAATGTTGTTTATATTCACTGCACAGAGTCCCAGACCTCAAGCTACGGGCACAGAACTTCGTGCTCTCTGATGGATGCGACGAACAGACACAAGCGCATAGATGGCATCCGTTTGTGATCCACATACATATTAGCTAATCTATCAGTGCATCAGCGATCTAGTTTATTTATGAGGACGAAAAAGGTGTAAGGAGAGACTGTGTAGTCTCTTCGGTAACCGGCATTGTGCGTCCTACTTTCTCTGCATGCATGTGTACGTCGGAGAAGTCTTCAGTTGTTATGTGCTTAGTTTGGCTTCCAACAACTTATACTGAAAAAGTCTCATTGCTTTATACATTAATCAGTATCTCGTTGTGGCTACCTAACTTCATTGCGCATTAACGCTACGCAGATATCATCAACACACAGAAGCCTAGATTTTGGACATTTTCTTTAGTAATGACGCCTTCGTTCGGTCACTGACTTGAAGTGCTTATGGTTTAGCTTTTGCGTCGAAAAGGGTCTGATAAGGTTGCACCAATCCGGAACTCAAGTGCTACTAATTTACGAATTTGAGTAGTATGTGTTGACCTGAAAAACGTCAAGCAATGTAGTGCAGAACGATAAAGTCAAACAGACTCTACATAATTTCCTAAAAGAATTGACTCCATTTCGACAGAAACTGTTGTCAAGGAATTTAAACCCCGGAGAATGCATTTGCGAGGTTTCAGGTTGATGCATTAAGACCGTCAATGGTTTTCGACATCCTTAAGACCAAACACACTGGAAATCTAAGGATTATATAAGGGCCACTAGCATTCGGTATGAAAATAAACAGGCTGGCAAAATTGGATCCAACCTACTCTTAAACACGAAGACCAAACATTGATCTCTATTAACCCCAATACAATGAAAAAAATCAAGATTGTGATACATTTCCGCTGATGCAGAAGATGACAACCTTCACTTCTCTCAGCAGACAGTTATAGATTAATTGAGAAAAAGACAACTCAATCGCTGCGACAATACTTTTATTCGCCTGACATTTCGAGATCCGTCGCGGATTCGTCATCAGCGACATAGTCAGAGAGCAGTAGCAGATACGGGTGTATCTGCTATAGATTAAATACAGGCTAAAAGTGACCTAGAAGGGGCATTCGGATCATTTGCGCTTCGAGGCCTTCACTTCCAGCGATCAAAAACACACATTCACGTGCTTGGCAATGCAAGTAAAATGAAACGAGGTGCTGCCTGTCAATGGTCAGCTTGAAAAAGCTCATTTTTTTCAGAATTGAATAAACAAGAGAAGCATCAAAAAGAACCCGAGACGGCCATCAACTTGCTATGAAAAATCGCAGATTTTCCAAAGCATAAAAAGTATATCTTCTAGGCTGGAGTATGGACCATTTCGAGGGAAAGGGACTTATCTCACCCCCTGCCCGGAGACTTCCCATATCTAAGCACACTTAAATGTTTGCAGTCAGTTTCAAGAACAGCTGTCCGCAAAAAAGAAGCATTCTTTAGGTCCACAACACCCTTGCCGATCCCGTTGGAATTTGCAGTTCCACCCAAATCGGCACATGCTTCAACTGTGTGTTTTTTTCCCGCTCTCTCTGGGCTATTCAGGTCACAAGAAACAGTCTTTCATATAAAGACGCACAACCACTAGACAGGCTGCACCCCTATCCCTTCAGCCCCCCCCCCCTCTCCAGCGCACACCCGAACTTGACGTGATCAATCGTTGTGTTTCTCCTCCTGCTGCCAGTAATGTGTGCATACGCTGCGCGTTCCGACCATCTGCCCGACGCGGCCAACCCCCGATTCGCCCGCCAAGGTCAACCGGCGCGTACCCTGCACGCTGATTGGCTGACAGGCATTCGCCCAGCCGACCGGGAACAGCGCCGCCAAACACACACACGCTAGAAAAAAGGCTTTTTTCTACTGCAACAACCAGCCGCGGAAAGGATGCTGTCGTTGGTGCCATTGCTATTACTGCTGATAATGTTGCTGATCACACACACACACTGTTACCGAAGCTGATGATCGCATCCAGGCCTCCGCGTGGGATTTTTGTGCGCGCGCGTTGCGTAGGGCCTCGATCGGCCATTGGAAAGTACCGACCAATAATTTTATGCGCGAACAGAAGTTGCATGGTTGTAAAATTTTGTGCGAGGCAAAGTAAACCCGTACTACCCGATTGCGTTTCGGGGTAAGTAGTGCTTGAGACGCTCAAGGCGTTCTTACTGCTTACTTTCCTAGAGGAATAATTTGTCATCAGGGAAATATTTTTTCTACACCTCAAGCCGACGGTAATTTCATGAGTTGCGCCATTTGATTTTGCTGCAAACCCGCATGGTTATTTTGTGGTACAGCAGAAGGGATATGAAGTAGAGATAGAATTAATATTTAGTATTTATATTGAAATCGATGTAGGTATATGCATATGTATATGTAGAAGGCCTCTGCATAATAATAAAAAATAACTGGTGTTAAATGATTTGTAAAAAGGTGGCCAGCTGCTATAGTGTTACAGCATTTATTTCAAGTAGACCCTTTTCAGCACAGAAGACGGTTAAAGTACGGTAGCCAGGAGCTAACTGCAGGTCGTATGCAAAGTCCTGTAACTAACTTGCAATTTGTATGATCCCGCTATGGAATTGATTAAATTCGTGAATAGTTTATCCTGACGTTATTTTTTTGTCATCATAGCTAAAAAGCCTGCTGTCATCGTTCCTGCAATTTTCCCAAAATAACATTCCATAATTTATTGATTAATTTGCATTGAAAAATGCCTGTTTATATGCTATTTAGACAGTAAGTTAACTTGTATAAATAGTAATTTCAACATAGCTACAGAAAATGTACAGTATGGACGAATACAGTTACCATGTTGAGCAGTACAGTATGTTGAGCGCTGCAAGCAAACTGCCACAGTTTGCAAAAGGCTGGTAATCATTTGCAAACCAACATTACATGGAGTTACAATACTGATTTTAGTGCAGTCAAGTTTCAAATCTTTTCGGTTACGTCAGAATGACGGCTATTTAATGAGTTTTTTTCTGAACACTTATAAAATTAAGATTCTGAAAAAATAGCTACTTTAACACTGAGCACTTAACCATTGCTTCCGATTGTGCGTATAAATTCTGAAAAAAGTCTACATAAATAGTATGGGTTTTGACTGCCTTTATGAATTTAAATATATTTCATAAAAATACGTATGAAAATATTGTTTCTTGTACTTATTTGGTTGGTAAATACGCCTTCTTTAAATTGTTTACTTAAGTAAAGGGTATCCTTCGGTTTTGGAAATATTTCTTACTGTGCAATGTTTAGGACTGTGAGGTGTTTATTCATAAATTGTATCCGTCAAAATGTTAATGCTGCCTATAATGTATGCATCATGATTCACATCTAGAACTATGCGAAAACTTCCTCAAACCACAGGCAAAGGGTTTTTTTCTTAAACAAAATGCACAAAACGTGCTGCTTAGAAACCTTGAATTCAGGCGTAGCGGTTGGTAAATTTCAAAATTATTCGGCAAGTCCAAAAACCATCCCTTATTTTTTTTCTATCAAAAGCGTAGAAGAAAAATATTTTTGTGCATGTTTTCTATAAAATATATTTGAACTTAGAAAAGCAGTCAAAATCCATGCTGTAAATGCATGCTGTTTAGGCAGCCATTTCTTCAAAATTTACAGTGTATAAGCGGTCAACAAGAAGCTCATTAGAAAGCCAGAATATTGACGTTTGTTAGGAAATGTGCTATTGGACAACTGCAGCGTATTGAGCGCACTTCGTAACTTAAAGGCGTTATTTACACGGCTTAATCGCTTTAATGAGAGACATAAACAGGACTGTTGTAAAAAATTCACTTTTGCTTACCTTAAAGAAAAGGATTTTGGTGTGCAATACTCAGTCTGCGCACATCAGGTTAATTTCAGTGGATTTCCTCATTATTGTTTTCGCAGTCCCCTATGCGCAGTTATTGTGTCAGTTGCCTCGCTCTCTGACATGAAAGGCTCTTTACTGGGAATAAACGCAGGAAATATCTGAACTTTGTCTGCAAAAGGATCTAAACTTATGTCTACCTACAGAAGTTTAGAAACCAGATTAAATGTCTAAGTGTACTTATGGGGTGTGATTCACTAAATTCTATACACGGGCGTCGCCGGAATATTGATCTCGTTGTGTTAGCATCAAACTGTTTTTTTTTCGGTACTTTTATTCAATATTTTTACAAAGATTGCCACCATCTGTTCACCGTGTCCTGATCTCATAAATAATGATTAATTAGTAGTTGATCTGACTATCGTAAAATTTGATTTTTCGAATCCAGGCACTTGTGTGGGAAACATTTTCAGAAGTGAAGATTCTTAAAATCGTGGATTATTTAAAGTGCTTATTCGTTTTTCCTATACGGGATCTAAAAATAACAGAGTCAGTACAAAGAAGTAAAGAGAGAGAGATGAATGAAATATTTGCAGGAAAATGTCAAAAATTAAGATGGTTTCTACCTTCTGATCTTTTCGTTTGTAAATAATGTGTCCCAAACCTTATCTCTGCTGTGCGAACTTCTAAACATCCATATACGTTAATAATGACATGCTTAGGAAAAATGCTCAACGAAGGAAAATTGCTGTACGCACAACGATCTTTTTTGTCCAATTTTTTGAATTGTCGCGGGCGTTATGGCTATGGTATGGTATGGTATGAAATTTAAAGAAGGTGTAATTTGATACCAAAAGAGTAAAAGAAATAATTTTTTCGTGCATGTTTTCCATAAAATATATTTAAACTTATAAAGGCCGTAAAAATCAATGATGAAAACACATACAATTTAAGTAACGAGTTTTTACAGTGGAAATGTTTTATTACTGGTCAGTAAGAATCATGTTGAAAAGCTCACATCCTGTCATGACTAAAATAACTCCAGAATAGACTACACGATAACGAGCATAAAAACCTGTGTAAATGCAAATGAGCGAATGAGTATCAATTTTCTGCATATGTCGGCATTTCGCACGAATTCTGGCGCGTACTGTATAAATGTCGGCTTGAGGTGAAAAAACGCACTTTTTTCTTCATGAGGGTACGTTTATCATTAATAGTTACCAAGTTGAAAACATACTGTGCAGCGAGTATCTTGCCATAATTTTAACAAGATTGCTTGCGGTCTCCATCTATAAGTTAAATACAAGTATTCGTATGTGAGTTACCAAATCTTTGGTGTGGTAAACCAAAATACATCCAGGCACGTTTTTACTGCAAACTTCAGAAATTGGTAAAAAATTTAGACAAATGAATTCGTTTGTTGGGTTTGGAGTACAATTAAATTTCCTAAATTTTACGCAATTTTCAATAAATGGTTTCGAAAGTGATTGATTTAAAACTTTTCATACTTATATTGATGTTATTTTGTAGTGGAACACACGAAAAAAGGCTTTGTTCCGTCTTATTAAATAGCGTAGAAATTGTTTTGCACATCTGGCAACCTCATTCCGCTAAATATCTGCCGGTTCTTCTTCAAGATAAAGACTGAAAATGTAGGCTTCCCTATTAAAAGTCTTCTCAAACATCAAATTTACGCATCCTTTCAAAATAACGAGACGAAATTGCACGCCAACATACCAACTCAAATTTTGGTTATGACGTTGCAGTAGTTGAGGCACACAGTATGAATATAAAAGAGATAGTAGGTAGAAGAACATTTCCGACAAGAGCAGGGAGAATAGGAGGGCTATTTTTGGCTTATGAGCCGTCGTGAGCTAGTCAATCCAAGACCTAGGTGGTGTCACACCTGAGACTCGAAATCTTGACCCCTCTGATCAGAGTCAAACGCCCTAACCATTGAGCTACGAGCTAGCAGTCTTGCCGGTAAACTTTTCATAGGAAAAGGCGGAAGTGAGACCATGGGGCTGTTTTATCGATCTGACGTCTCACACACATACTACTGATGTGAAGAAAATTATTCAGTAAAAGACACCCACTTGATCTACTGCCATTTCGGACAGAAACGAGCTGGCGAGTGCTAGGACGCCATTCAGAAAGAGAATTTGCAGTTGCTAAAACCAGAAGTATATTGGCTTTACTTTTCGGAAATTTGCTCTAACCCATCATCATAGGAGGTGGCAGGTAAGGGTACAGGAGACACGAGGTGTGCAGTATTTGTAGTCGGCAGTGGCCACATACTTACTATAATTAGTAGCTCTTGAAATCTGCGTTGGGGAGTCGTAATTGATGCAATGATGGCTTGACAGTCCACGTCCGATACGTCAACTCCTGCGATTTAATCCTCCATGTTGGTGTGATAGTTAAATGATGGCGGGGCTCGGCGTCATTGCAATTACTGGTCACTCGCACTCGCTCAACCCAGATAAAGTCATAGCAGGGAATAAGCGAATTGGATGACATTGCACTTGTAGATGAACTGCAAGCCTACGAATCATACCTCAAGCAGTTCAGTCTTATCTGCGACTTCCCTCTCTATTGAGATGTTCGAACTAGCATCAAAATACCTTTCAACACCACGTCTCGGCGATCGCATTTTCGTTTTTGTAATCTACTGCCACTGATCAATGCTGAAATAAATTGTCGGATGGCCCTAAAGCTGTCAGTTTTCTGATAAGTTGGTTTGGTGCACGGTCGGTTTTTGGGTCTTGTGGACAGCTGGCGGATGACCGCCTCAGGCCACAGAATAAAAGTAATTCAGGATCGACCCATTTAACTGTGAACTTCAGTCTAACAGACGGGGTGGCAGGTCTCCTCACTGAGTCGGCGTCACATTTCCAGGCTTGAGTCTCTTCACGGACTCTCCTACTTTGGTTGAGAAATATGATGCCAACTTGCACAGTCGGCATTTTGACCTACCCCAGTGTACACGCAGGTTCGGAATTACCTGAGTGCTAGGAGATGACTACGGGAAGGAAAACGGGTTGCCTTCATATGAGAGCTGTTATGCTTAATTTGCTTCTTCGTGATGGTGTCCTTACGTGAAAAAGAAAACTTTCCAAAGTAATATCTGCATAATGTCTACTAGCCACTGCCTGACTGCTGTCAGGGCCCGAGAAATAAGATCCAAGACACAACGGGACGATTGGGTTCCGTTAGTGATCTGTAGACGTTTGTTAATGAGTGCCAATAACCCACGACCTACAACGGCGGGACAACGAGCCCTTGTTTCCCAATAGCTAGACGGTTGGACTTATACCTTACAAGGTCGCGAGTTCGAGCCTCGGGTGGGTATGACTGGCTGACGACGGCTTATGAGCCAGAAACGGCCATTCCAGTCTCCCTTGTCTTTACCAGCGATACTATCTACACAAGTCGCTGTATGTCAGCTCTCAGGGTCCGCGAAATGAGACCCAAGGCAGAGCAGGACATGTAATTTCCCTAGCGGCTTCCACACCCTCTCGATGCTCGATTTTCCTCAAACGTTATATCCGCCTAGTACCAGCGGATTCACACTCAGCGACACATATGTGTGTACACAGAATTCTATAGTTAAAGGGCAGCTCAGTAAAATGCATCGTCTTGGATAGCTGCAGGCTTCACTGACAAAAACTGTGCTTTTTAAAAAATAGTTTTCTGCATTTGAGTAGACTTGAAAAAAACGTATTTTTTTTAATGGAAACCAAAAGCGCTGCTGCGTTCGGAACCACGTTCTAGATAATTATTTTAAAGGTGAAAACAGTAAGTCACCTAATGGTCAACCACTTTCTTTCTTGTTTTAGACTTCGAAGAAATTAAAAATGTCGAAAGGTGAGTTCTTTTCTATTTAATTAAACAAAAATGTTACCTGTCAACTAAAGTGGGGTTGAGTTGTTAACTTCCCAAGATCTTGTTTTGAAAGGCGATTACTCTAGTTGAGGTTCTGCAATGTTTCGTGTTGCATTTTAAGCATGGTGTTCACACCCAGTAAAAACTGCTGATTGGACTTATGCTTGGATGATGAGGTGCGCTTCTGATTTCTAACTAAGATTGTTACCGAAATTATACCTTATTGAGTGGCATATAAAGCTCGCATCAACTTAAGAATTAACCGCAATCAAGTCTACGCAGGTCTTCTAAATAGGGCTTTAGAGTTGAGAAGGAATCACAGATAACCAAATTTAGAAGAAGACTGGAAAATGACTATGAATATCCTACCATCACCTATGATTAAGGATTCTGGATGGAATACAAAACATCAAGAAAATAAAATTCTTGTTCCAGTGATCGAATCCTCTTATTCTGAACTACTTTCTGGAATTCGCATATTTTTCACTATTGGCGATGACCACTCTACTGCCTAAGTTCAGAGGCCATGTGCTTTTAGCAAATGCCGTGGGGGCTTCTGAACACTTATCAGCGACATCAAAATTACGGAGTCTGTTTACCACGGCAACACTTGTTGAAATTTACCAGCAGACGTGTGGATGTATTCTTGTACGTAGCACGGCCAGCACTGTATAGACGCCGGATCAAACCGAATTGGTCAGAAGTAAGTCCGCTCATAGCTTCTATGCAACACTTGAGAGTCAAGTTAAATTGACCCAATTAGGAAAAACTCGCGGCATTCGGCGAGATTTGAATCCAAATAGTAGGAAAGTCCTTTTACGCGAAGCTAATGCTTTCCCAGTTGACCTAGTAGTCATTCTAGTGAATTATAGATGATTGCTTAGGATATCCTGCCTGGGCAGTTAGCTTGCTGTTCCGTATTGGTTGATTCCATACGAGCGGTAAAGATGAGCGAATTAAATCGATCCAATTGTGATTAAACTCACGGTATGAGGCGTGGCATTTGTATCTCAACTGGGAGGGGGTTGTCTTCGCGTTAAAGGCCGTCTCTTCTATGCGGGTTTAAATTCCACCGAATGCTGCGAGTTTTTTAACAATTGGGTCAACTTTAAGTAACCAAATCTCCCAAACCTCCTAAATAACTTGAGGGTTAAAAAGCGTTTGCCCAACGGTAGTGAAACACGCAACAATCGCGTTGCAAAAAATACTAGCCCCCTCATCTTGCTACTCTAACAAAAGCGGTTGAAGTAGTCTGCGGCAAATGCGTTTATCAGGCAGCGTAGAGACCAAAGTGTTGTAACGGTGGCACTGAGTAGAGTTATCGTCTAAATACGTCCATTGGAATTCCCCAAGGAAGAACACACTGAGAAAGGTGAAAAAATGGAATCCACCCGTAGGAGGGTTCATTGTGTACAAAACCCAGAGTTGCTTTTTCGGGTGGCTGTAGCCGCTGCGCAGAAAGCCAGCGCACTGAATGTCCCCGCTTCAGGGTTAGCCCGGGCAATGGGGAGTGGACTTGCGGTGTCCTCGCAATCCGTATTGCAACTCCCGCTGTCCGAGAAATGACAGTGCTTCATAAGGGATTATCTGCGCGCTCTCTTGTGGCCTGATTGGTCACATTGGAATAGGTCACGCGGCCGGTTGGCCGTCGGAGAACTGCGATGACTTGGGCACGCGCTTGTACGCGCAGCATTTCAGGCCAGTACATGTATGCGGCAGAGCGAAAACACAACGACATTTGGTAGGCCTCAGGAAAGCCTACGAATATTGCTAGCAGCTGGTCAGCCTAAACTCCTAGCACACGGGACTCTAGAATAGCTGCCTAACAGCGGTGGTTAGCTCACCGATATCGAACGTAACTAATTTGTCTCGTTATGTTTAGGAGCTTACTCTCGAGGCCCGCTAGCAGCTGCACTAGCATAATAGACAGAATAGCACTGCACGCAAACACACGGGAGACTACGGAAGGCCGCTGTGCGGCCACTGGCGGGCTCTAGGGGGAACCTCTGAGTGTGCCTCATAGCGTGATCATCACTGGTCAGTGCTCGATAAATTTTCGTTTCTTTTCAGCACTCGAACTCTCGTTTGCATTCTAGAGGATCAACAAAATGGAGAAGCAGAAATTCCACATCCAGCACAGAAGAAGCATTTTTCATAACGCTACCGGTTGAAAGGATTGAGTTATAATCGACAGATTGTGAGTTTTGGCACCAGAAATTGCAACACAGGAATACAGTGTTCGCAGTCTTCCTTGTGTGTAATGGTTTCGAGATTCTGCAGTAGAGGAATGTGTGGCGGTGAACAGTTGTTCACTCTCGGCTGAAGAATTAGCCGATTGTGGGCTGCAGATTCAGCACCACTTTTCTCAGTATAAGGCCATTAGAGTGAAAGAGAGATTCCACCGCGTCAGCACCCAAAATTCGTCTTTTTTTCATGAATGTAGACAACTAGCGATAGCTCTCTTAAAAATAGTGATAGCTTTGCTGAATTTTCGTACTTCTGGGTAGCTTATTCCAGACTGCTATGAAGAAACGGTATCAATCAGTTTTCAAAAAAACTTCCTAGATGGATAACTAATTTAAAACCGCACTGGCCATTAAAATTGTATTCCAACCTGTATGCTGTACGCCTTCTGCCCTAGGGTATTAAAACACTTCTTTATTCTAGGAGGAAGAGATCACACAGTGCTCATAAAAATTTGCAGTGCGCGTGGAGCATGTTGCAAATTTTATAGACAACATTACTAATTTTACGAATACGATGCATTAAGCATGAAACATGGGCAGTCTTGAAAAATATCATAATTATAAACTGCCTAATTCAGTTGGCCCAACTGTGAAAAATTCGTGGCCTCGGTGGGGATCGAACTAACAGGGCAGGGGGGGGGCTTTTGCGCAGCCAACTCCCTACCATTGAGCTACGAGGCTCGCCGTACGCAGTGAATTAAATCAACCTTTGATCGAGTTTACCCGCCCAAATTACTGCTTTTATGGAATCTACCATTATAGAAGAGCAAGCTGACTGCCTACGCAGAATTTCCTAAGCAATCGTCTAGAATCCAGCAGAATGACTATTAGGCCCACTACTCACTACTAGACTTCACCCGTGGCAACTGCCCACGAGACGGCAACTCCGGGTTGTGTACACAATAAAAATCCTCATTCGAGTTGCTTCCATTTTTACGTATTTGTTGTATTTTTCTTTCTTGGGAATTGAAACATTGTGTAATTAGACGATGACAGCGCTGTTTGTCATCTTTAAGACACTTATCACCTTGCACATGTACTAGAAGCTAGATCGTGTGCTATGGGCGAGTAGGTTCTTTAGTACATGCGTGTACTCCGATCTCACCCAGGATTCACCAATCTTGGCTTCTTTCATCTCACGAATTTGTGGACACTTCCACTTTTTTGCTCAACGAAACAATTATATTACTCGCCAACGTCAAGTAACCAATTTTTATTACTGGCAAACGTAAGGACTCTGAGATACGCGTATTTTTGGGTCATTACCCTTCATCGGTCAGAGTTACCTGATTCAAGTATAGCCGCAGAAACTGCCGCTACACTCGAGTTTTGAACCCGGAACCAATGAGCTAGAGACGACCGTCCTATACACTGAGCCACCAGGTCCACGCCTTGCCAGGTTTTCGATCGGGATGTAAATTAGTACATGGGTGTACTCCGATCTCACCCAGGATTCACCAATCCTGGCTTGTTTCGTCGGGCGAGATCGGAGTACACCCATGTACTAATTTACATCCCGATCGAAAACCTGGCAAGACGTAGACCTTGTGGCTCAGTGGATAGGACGGTCGTCTCTAGCTCACTGGTCCCGGATTCAAAACTAGAGTGTAGCGGCAGTTTCTGCGGCTATACTTGAATCAGGTAACTCTGACCGATGAAGGGTAATGACCCAGAAATACGCGTATCTCAGAGTCCTAACGTTTGTCAGTAATAAAAATAGGTTCCTTAGCTTTACCAGTCACTGCTTCTAAACTCAGCTTCGATCAGAAAAGAGCGCGTTTATAGGAAGCGGATACGGTTCATACTGCGCGTGTTAGCTTCACCAAAAACTTACTCACGCTTCCGTAATCGGCGGTCGGACTGTCGTCTGCATCTGATATAAAAATAAACGTCACTGGAGCCGGTACGGTAAAAGTAACCCGTCAAAGTACAGCTTACTATCATGGCTGGGGAAAGTGTTTTTGCCGAATTCAGGAAACTTAATTGGTCCTCCGAATTGCCAAGCTGCACATTACCTCCGCACTGATCGCACAGTACGGTTTGCGGAGAGGGCAGTCCAGCGACCTTGTTGTTCGATTGGCTACTCACAAGGACACGTGAGTCGCGTTTATCCATGCAGCACTATGCCGTGTCTCGGTTGGCATATCATTTCCGTCCACCTGAAATAAACAGATCCACTTTTTCTTTGGCGACTGGAACCTAATGAGCCGCCCTTTCCTTCGCCGATTCAGTCTGCCTAAGAGCAGAAGCCGGAGTAAGTGATGTGACTTTTCGTTTAACGCATTCGCATGACTGCATATTAGTTGTACTCATTAGTATCAGTATATTGAGGGATATGTAAGAAAAATTCCTTTGAGTGCCCTTTTTGTACATATGTGCAGTGGAAGCAGAAAATTTGTTTCTCAGACTGTTGGCGAGGCCATTTGTCCTATGTCATAGGATGAAAATAGGAGCAGACAGGGAAAAAACTCCTCAGGGATGTTTCGGAGAAAAACTTTTGCTCTTTTGGGGGTAATGCGTGAGATTTAGGAGAAAAACGAGGGTCCCAACGGAGGGGGGGCATTGCAAAGGTTCCCAGGATCATCACCGCGTGGAAGCCGCGTCCTGATTCTTCCTTGCTGATTGCAGAGTCCGCCAATGGAACTGGAAAAACAGAGGCATCCGTCCAGATCGTCGACAGTCCGCTTTGGGTCGAACCAAAGGTGACTGTTTAGACCGGCAGGTCTGGCTGATAAGATCGCCAGCGGGTAACCACGGTACGCAGATAGCCAAGTAGGGTAGACCGCGGAGACCTTCGCATGAGGCTATGCGTGGGAGGGCGTTATACATAGTAAATGTGAATGGATATAAAAACTAATACTACTGAAAAATTGAAAGTATTATTATTATTGTAAATTGTCAGTTCCGATCCATCATGCCCTGCTATATCGATCCAGATTTCGCTTATAACCCTCTAGCGATTCCGACATAACGACGTCCTGAGGAAGCGCATTCCACGCTCCAACCACCCTTTTTGAAAAGAAGTGTTTCCGAGCGTCCAGCCTGGCCCCTGTCACCTTTAATTTGAGGGGATGACCCCTCAGCTTCGTGGTCGTTGCTAATTCGAAAAAATACTCTGATATAGGACAGCAGTCTTGAAGACGTAATACGCGGAATGCTAGTATCAGGTCCCGCCGAAGCTGCCTGTAGCGCAATGGGAAGAGGTTGAGATTCGACAGCCATGTTTTATAATGCTGCGAGCCCTGCCCCAGAACAAGTTTGTTTGCGCGCCGTTGTACCTTTTCTAAGATTTTGATGTCTTTCGTGGCCCAGGGTCTCCAAGCTTGGGTAGCGGATTCAAGGTACAGTCATACGAAGGTTCCGAAGACTTTTGTGAAGCAATCTTCATTGAAGGTAGAAATAGTTCACCTGATGAGGTATAGGATCGACATCGCGGACTTGGCTACATTTGTGAAATGCAGGGAGGGTTTAAACGAGGGCGTGATACAGACTCCCAAGTCTTTCTGGGTGTTCACTCCCTTCAATGGTATGTCAATCAGTTGGTAAGCCGTGCCGTTTGAAGAACAGGATTTGCCGACTCGAATGGTGGTGCACTTGCTCTCATTGAACGGTTAGAGCCATTCCGCCGACCATTTTTGAAGTCGATTTAAATTTTCCTGCAAGTGCACTTCGTCAGCCGCAGTTCGAATTACGCTCCAAAGTTTTATATCATCGGCAAACATGGCCATACCGCAATCCAGTTCGCGGACACAGTCGTTGATGTAGATAACAAACAAGATAGGGCCGAGAACGGAGCCTTGGGGAGCACCACTCTCAACGTCAACCTTGACTGACTGTTTGTCGCTGATGTAAAACAGTTTGCGAGCGACCGATTAGGAAGCTTTTTACCCACGTAAGGAGCCTACCCCGTACTTTCACATTCACTATTGACTCCTGCAAATATTCTTTAGGGGCAATTTCACTGTGTTAGATCAGATACGAAACTTAAGATTTGCATTGTTCTTAAAATTTAATAACTGGCCTGTTGTATTATTTAGCACAAAAGTGTAACTTTTGCAGTATTAGACAGTGGTTTCGTTCTGGTAAGATGATAAATACCTCTAGAAACCTTATTTGTAAGACCTAGGCAAGTCAATATGACATTTCCCTGCCGGAGCAATCACCATGACCAACTCCACTGACTTTTCAGTTTTTAAGACCAAGCCTACTGATTCAGATATGTGACACTTCGACCGTCACACCGGACGTTGTCCACCACGTGCTTAGAGTAAACGCGGTGACTTACGCGTGAGTTAGTTTTAAATGATAATCGACTTGCGCTGCATTTACCACACTCCCTCTTCCCTCAGCAGCCCGCGCCTGCCATCACGACGGAGTAAATAAGTCCGGAAGCACGGTCGGGAGCATGGGAGAGACACGATATTTTACTCTGCTACGGAAAATAATGTCTGTCGTGCATTCACCTAGCCCCCACGTTGGTCTAGCGCATCTACCAAGCGCCCCGTTTCGGGGCAATGTTAACTATAGAATAAGTTCATTGATGCAAGTTCACTGACCGTTAACGTAACTCGCGTGTCCCGGACTGTCTTGCGGATCAATTTCAGGCCCCGGTAATAGCCACACAGCGGCTAGTAGTTTAGACAGACGTGCATTATCAGAAAAGTTAAGGAGGACTGGAATGCGGCCATTTTCGACTCATTAGGCCTCTTAAGCCAGCCACACCTAATCCCAGGTGGTGTACAACCCGTGACGCGAATTCGTGACCTTCCGATCAGAAGTCTACCTTTCTTAAAATTGACCGGTTTAGATCGGGACGATTGGCATTCGTTGAAAAACCCTCATCCATTACTAACAGAAGTTATTCATCCGTTTCTGCCACGGGCCTAATTCTCGACCTCCGCAAGAGGCCGCATATGAACCTTACTCACTGGTTAGAGTTGTAAGTCAACAGGCTGCTGATTCGAGCCTCTGATGGTACAGAAACGGCCATTTCAGTCATCTTCGTCTTTTTCGGCAATGTCTTTTTGCATATACAATTCTCACATGATTTTCAAACCGTATAAAACATAAGAGATATTGTATTATTTCTATTCGTCCAGCGCTATGGTGCACCAGACCTTTACATGGACAAAGCAGGTTGCAACAAAAATGATCGGTTGCCCCTCTATTCTTTTAAAGTGGTGAATAAAGGCTTCTGCAAGTGAAAACATGTTCTTTAAAACGTCTCACGTCATACATTTCTCCCTTACGTACAGGAAATCCAAAGGCTGCAATGAATGCTTTCAAGCAGATGGACAAAGCCACTCATCCTGAGGGCGTTAAGCCAAAGTAAGTTGATGACATGCTTTTGACACTGTGCGTGGGTTATGAAATCCAAAACAGGTTATGGGGTATCACAAAATTATTTGCACCTTTTAAATTTGGATAATTTCTTTAAAATTAAATATTCAGCAAGACCTTTTTATGGACTCCTCAACCGCATTGATTGGTGATTTTTTTGTAATTAAACGTTTTATATTATTTTCCCTGTACAGCATAGTATTAAATATATAACAGAAAGCTATAAGCCTGCGAAAAGCAGAGTGTGGGATCATGATTTGGCGGAGATCAGAGGCAGGAGTAGAGTTATGGGTATGATAGAGGGTATAAATGAAGCGAGTGGAGGTTGCTTAAGCTGTAGATAGATCTATCAGGTAACCCCACAAAGCAGAAGAATTCTAAGACCAAAACGTTTGGGAAGAATTGAAAGTATCGTTATTTCAAAATCCATTGGTAAACACCAAAGTCAGACACAAGGAAACTCGCAAAGATACCGAACGCTAACGGTCTGAAGGGTACTAAGTCCATTCTGCACAGGTATTTACGTGAACGTTTGGGTGTTATGGCCTATCACAGACAGTAAATTTCTAAAATAACAGACAAACAAAACAAAAATAGGATGAACTTCCGTAAGATGGTCAGGAGGTGGACTGTAAACGACTGGAAAGAAGTCGTCTTTCCCGATAAACCGCTGCTTGTACTGTTTCGCCCGCCAAACACAAAAACGATGGGTATTTAGGCTTCAAATCGTAAGATGGTTGAGAAGTGCAAAGTTCAGGCCTACAGTCTTGGTGTGGGACGAAGTGTCATTTGGAGGGCTTCCTGACCTCCACATTATACCACAGGGTCAATGAGCGAATAGTGAATATCATACAGAGGAGATTATACAGAAAAAACTGTTTAAAAGCTTTGAGAAAATCGTGTAAGAATAAACTTTTCCTCGATATATCAAGGACTATTTTTATGCACGACGGAGCCACAGATCTGGAGACCCAGGGTTTGCTGTGAGAGATAAAATTCCGCATTTCTGAAGGTAAGACATATGGCCAGCAAATAATCCTGACTTAAATCCAATTGAAAATCTATGGTCCGTTCTTGGTAATATGGTTCACGAGTGACTGCCTGCTCCTATTGATGCAGCTGGATTGAAGAGACCCCTACTGTGCGCCTGGAGAAATGTCCCCTTGGAGAGCCACCAGAATATCATAAATTCGATACTTAATAGGGCGGAAACTGTCGTAGAAGTCAAAAGGAAATTTTCCTGCTTAGTATTTGCAATAATTCCCACCGAAAAATCAAGAAGAGCAGTTGGCGAGCATAGGTAAACTTTCCATAAATTCTCATCAGCTCATTACATTTATATAGGAAGGGAACCAAAGATAAACATGTGGTCAATTCCGTTTGTCTTTACATACCAGTTAGTCATGCGAATAGAGGAAAGAGGAAGCTTAGAGGTCGATAATGGACGGCTAGTTACGCAGCAGTGAGGGCTTATTGAAGCCGGACCGTGGGGGGAGAGGGGGGGGAGGGGGGAAGAGGAGATAGAGAAAGCATGAAAACGAAGGCCGTTAGATGACCTTTGGCCGTGCTGAGCTCGGAGCTTGCAGGAGGCTTCTTTACGCACACAGAAACGGTTTCCTTGAGCAGTTACTTCTGACTTTGTTAGGAAACGCTGACCCAGGGACATGGGGTGGTTTGGTGGGACCTTACTGATCGCCCGGAAGGCTTCGTTGGGGTCTAAGCAGTGCCAGGAATCAACAATGTGCGCCAGAATAACGCTGTTTTTCCAGCCATACTGGATGGTGTTCCTTTATTCCTCTGGATTGGCGCCGACCCATGCAACCAATAATACCTGCTCCACAGGAGCAAGGAAAGGAGTAGATGTACATGGAGGTGGTCTGAGCTGGTAACCTTTTCGTAATTTTCCTATGTAAGGCCGCATTGGTTGAGAATAACACCTGAAATCTTGCTTCTGGGGAGGTTCCTGACATAGCTGGGTCAAGGCGTTTTTCAGGAGTTCACTCGGTGTAACCCTTTGAAAGTGGAATTTCAGGGATGGTGTGCTATTTTTTCTTGCAGCCATAGTCCTTTTAATAAATCTCTCATGATACCCGTCCTCACGAAGCAGCTGCTGGATTTTCTGAAGCTCCTCCTCAATATTGTCTGCTGAGCAAACTGCTCTAACCCTTTTGCATTAAGCAGCCAACCAGCTTTCGCTTCTTTTGGAGGGGTACAAAACTGATAAAGTACACATGTTGTCCAGTCCAGTGTTTTCTTCGATAAACGCTTCTTCGGAAGCTACCATCAGGTCTGCAACTTAGGAAGTCGTCCAAGAACGGAAGCGAACCTGCCAGGTCTACCACCAACGTGAACCTAATGGACGGATGTGCTTGGTTGACAGCATTTTGGACTGCGTCTACATCGGTTTCGATCGCGGCGATGGCTAAGATTTAATCAACGTAGCGACTACAGTGTTTTATCTTGTGGATCTGATCGCTCATTTGACATTTATGTAGTTTGCCCATGAATAAGTCGGTTATGAGAGGTACAAATGGAGGCGAGTCCTTAGCAACACCGTCTATTTTTCTGTAAAAACGGCTGTAAAATTTCATTTTATTTATAGTTCCCTAAGTTAATTTGTTTGTGTTCCTATTTCAAACTGATTTGTCAGTAGGAATGCGCAAATGCAATCGACTGTCTCGGTTACCCAGACGTTTGTAATAGGCTGATGAGGATGTGACTAAATTCACGGATAATGGCGAGCCTCGTTGCTCAATGGTAGAGCTTTGGCTGCGTAAAAGTAGTTCCTGCGGTGTGGGTTCGACGCCCACCTAGGCCGCGAGTTTTTTCACAATTGGGTCAATTGAACGTATCGGAAATTTACGTATGTTAGCCAACTTCTCTTCTGGAATATGTATATTACTAAAGAAAGTGTGAGGAGACCATGGTTTGCGCAAGGACTGTAGTCAAGTTACAGGTCATTTGCCTAACGACAAATGCACAAGTTCAAGGCCTCACAGTCCCATGCAAACAGTGAGCTTTGTTATACAAGTTTTTAAGTGGTTAACTCAGTGCTCCTGACCCTTCGGCGTATCCACGACGTGCTCAATCCAGGCAACTTTTACACAAAATTCTCTCAAAATTCGACACTCTGCGGGAGGTTGACGCCCCTCCCCCTATCCCCGGTTAAGTCATTTCACCGAATGACCTGAAAACATGTGCTCAAATGCTGCGTGGCATTCAGCGAGCCTCGTGATTGGTTCATTGCATTAGATATGTAGGCCACGCGCGCCTCAAACTGAGTTCACATTTGCGAGGTTTGCTATCAGTGTGAGCATGCCCTTCTGTACAGTTTATGCTTACAGCAGAGAGCCGGTTGTAGCCCTATGTCGCAGGCCACCGTAAGTTATTTTTGTCAGTTCTTCTATCCTTACTGCTATTTACTTATGTTGATTTTGTGCATTTTCGTCTGTTGCACAACTGAGAAAATGTGTTGAGTTAAAAGCTCACGATCAAAAAGGGCACACTTTCATGCAGCCGCTGCGATTTTAATTGAAAAGAGTGTTTTTAACGGTTGCCATGGCGCCCACAAAGGCAACTCCACTTACCTGGGTTCACGCAAGTAATAAAGTGTTTTTGCACCAACCTTTTAAGGCTAATTTGTCGGAGTCTTCATAGTACTCTACTCCAACATTGGTCAGGTGTAAAAATATTAAGTATTAAGTATGTTATTAATATAGAATGACGGTGAGCAGTAAAAAAGGTTAGAAATATTAAAGTCTGCTTACTTTTCTGCGTTGGTTCTGTTAAAATTTATTCCGCATATTTTATACTTAAACCTCCCTTATTGTAAACAATAGCAGTTCCAACTTACCAGCCTAGGTACTAACTAAAAGGCCCAGACACGTGTTTCCCCGGTATTCGTCCACTGCTTGACACAGCTGCGAGGGTCCGGCCCATCAGTGGATCCCTCAGCTTTCCCTGTCTACTTTCTGGGTGATATACTGGTTTTGAAAGTTCAGTTTTTTTAAAAAATTTCCTGAGAAATCTATTCATTTTCGCGATATATCTCTGTATATTTAGCTGGTATTCAGCTAGCACCTACACCGTTAGTATATTAAGTTACGACTTGAATTTATACTACTAAATTCTGTCTCTCGGCAGCAGGTGGATATTTCGCAGTGGTTGTCAGGTTTTTAACCCAGATATACACTAACAGTTTCGGTTTACGCCTATAGACCTTACTTACATACCGCGAACAGAAATTACTTCCTCAGGAAATTAAAAAGGTTGCATAACAGTTCCACTCTCGGTCATGCCTAAGAATGCAAATAAGCATAAGAAATGGCTATGAGGAAACGCATTGGCTTCTCGTAGGAAGTAGGAGGAATGAAGTCACAACCAGAGAGCCATCGGCCACAGTGAACCCCGTCAAATTATGATGGCGGAGAGGATGAAGGAGGATTCACGAATAAATGGATAGGGAGCTGTGTCCCCTAGAAGGAGATGGGGTGTTAACCGGGAAAGGCTTATTCTGTATCTGACTTTTCGAGCAGTTGTCTAGTCTAGTCATTTTTTGGCTCCTGGTTCTCGTTATATGCCACTCTTTTCTTCCGTGTGCGTAGTTTACCAATTCAGACCGAGTCGCTTTGTGTGTCTCGCGTCTCGCCTTCGACGTCCTTATTGACCCTGTCTATAACTGGAGCGCTGGTGTTTATTTCGTCTCCAATCCGGTTGTCATTTCTATTAACCCGCCGCCATCTCGTTGTGACCTGTTTCATAGACATGTGCCATGGCCACAAAGGTGGATGATGTGTGCGATCGTGTCACGCTGTGACTGTCCCCCGCTAAGACTTTTTATTTTTTTGCACAGTACAGGGGGCAGGCAAGATTATATGGCGGTTGACCGAGAGGGGGTTCGACATCCAGGCTCCTTTGATCTGTCTTGACGTGTGATCGTCTCCTGGGTCTACCAGTTGCAATGGCGTCAGGGTTGAAGATGTGCCCCACCTTTGCAGCATGCTTTGCTACTTTCGACTTTGGCTCCAGCCTTCTTACAGCCAGCTGAAGTTCATGTATTCGGGTTTTTAGCTGCCAACTGGTTTCTCCTACGTATTTGTACATCCCACAAATACACTAAAGTCGGTAAAGTACACCTGATTTCTGCTATGTCGGCAAATTTTCTTTCCGCCACATTACGTGTTATCAGAGGGTGAAGGCAGGCTTGTAGACAACCTCTATTCTGGGAGGCGCGAGGGATCTAGCCACGGGTTCGGAGATCCCTTTTATATACGGGATGCTCCACCAGGACTGTGGTTGGCAACGCTCCTCATTCCGCGTTTCAGTGACATTTCATTTTTCCGGCCACCAACTCGGGACAAGAAACAGGACCTTGGGCAGGCGCTCGGGTGGTGTTAAGGAGTTATGATCTTAAGATAGATCAGAGACGGGGAGAAGAGGGGACGTCGATGCACATGCCTTAGTGCTGACTTTGCCAGCCTTGTAAGTGCATGTGACAACAAAGGTCCCTTTACTTTTCTCCGTTGTAGTTAGGAATGCATACAAATAAGTATGCAAGCTCAGTACGTAAGGCTGCCACTCACCTCCTGCCTTAACGCTGAATCAAGCTAGCGTTGCCAGTGCATGTGACGGCACAGGCCACTGACAATTTCACACTTAACCACGGCATGCCCGTAAGCATTTTAGTAAATGTGCCAGGTCCGTGAGGTAAGTCCACAAGTCTCCTACTCAGCTCTCTCCCTCCCACATGTATCTCCTATGCCCCATGAGCCTGAGACTCTCAGCGTTCAGTGTGACTGAGAAGGCAGCCAGCTGACATGTTCACCAAATACACCACTGTGTGTTTAGGGGTCTATGCGTGGACCGGGAGTCAGAAGTCGGCGGCGGCTCCTTCTTAGCCTCCGGTTGTTGAATCCTGGTTTGTGTGTGCGTGGAAAGGGGGCCGGGTCATGCTATGGCACGCGCAGACTGGTGCGCCGGCCCTTTCGGCAACTGCATCCATTCTGCATCAGACAACTGACAAGCCTGATGCTGGTGATGGAGGGGAGTTAAGGCTAAGCCCGGTTCCTTAGAAGAAGATAGAAGTCGTGGAAGCCAAAGTGGAAGGAGATTGTTTTCTGTACAGAATCAGTAGGAGAAGAATTAACAGAAGGGTTAACTCCGTCCGGGGTGGAGTTCGACCATGAGGAGCGAGAGAGAGAGAGCGCCGCAGCCTCGCGTCCGCCGCGCACCGGGGCGAAAGGCCGAGTGAGTTCCACCTTGCCTGGGCTTAGTGTGAAGTGTGCTTCTGCCGGCGCTGACAACAAATCCGGCGAAAATCAGTAATTAGCGGTACGCAAAATCGATTAACTGATTGAGTGACTTGACTACCAATTCACGCTTAGTTGATTAGTCATCACAAGTGGCGAGGCAAGTCCAGTGTGTACTAGTAATCAGCGATGCGCCAAAATCGATTGACTGGCCACGTTAACAGAGCAGGCAGATGAGTGATCATGGCAGCAAAGGGGGGGGGCAGGTTCCTACAGGGAGAATGAAGTCGATGGCGCAGTACATTTTCCCCACTTTAAACGATCTGACGCACTTGAAGCAATCACAGCGCGCTAAAAGCCGTGGCTTGGAGGGCTGCCAACTGACGTGATAGTTCGGACCCTGCGGTCAGCCCAGTGTGCGTTGTATTGTGTCGGGTAGCTGACTGGCGGACCAAGAGTAAGGCTGCAGTAGCTCCATCTCAAGGTGGCCTCTATGGCTCTCCACCATAGATAAGATCCCAGCCAGGTGTGACGATACATCTGGGTGATGGCTCCGGTCGCGTCAGCTGCCTGCACTCGACTTCTGAACACTGTCTTGACAGTCAGTGAGAGGGTGGGGGATGTGACACAAGCATATAGGTATTAAGGCTAAGACGGTTAACCCTAACAGCTAAAATCTTCCAGGCCCGGTTCCTTAGGAGATGGGAGAAGTCTTGGGAAGGCCAGAGTAGGAGGAACAATATATTGTGTACAGAAGTGTTAGGAGAAAGTTGTCACTCCGTCCAGCATGGCGTTCGGTCGCGAGAGAGCACGGTGACGTCGCGTCCGTCCCTCAGGTGACGTAATCCCAAGTCCCGTCGAGCGGCCGTAATCTCGGTCGGCCGCCGAAGGTTCACTTTGTGCCAGGTAGCTTGATGGTGATTTGACTACGCAAGTTGGCCACAGTGTGGGCGTGTGTTCGTGAGTGACTCAGACCATTGACCCAGAACGGACAGGATGCTGGCAATTAGCGCCCGACCGCAGGTGGCATTAGGCGCGCAGGTCAAAGGCGCCATGCGTCAGCTCTTGGGTTCCAAGTGGCTGCTAGGGCCACTTCAAGCATACTAGGCCCTAAAAACGATTTCAGGCACATGTCATCGTACTACTTCATACTGCTATGGAGCACACAGAGAACATCATCCCAATCGACGGTCAAACAGTCGTCAGAATAAACTTTAAACAGTTGTGTTGGATCCATCCTCATCTCTCTTACATGAAATTTATGCAAATGGGCACGTAAACATGGTGTAACTGAAGGTCTCCACTGCTGCAAATTATATGCTCTTAGACATTTTTGATTCAACCTTGAAGCGCTTGTTCGTATGCGGCTGGGTGAAGCAGGCCCCATTCTATGTGCACTGATTAATATATAAATTCTAGATACCCTGTGCACAATAATTCTGGAAATGAACGTTTTGTGTTAATAAATATCAAACATAACCATATCCTTTTTTAAATCAAAATGTAAACATTTTAACTTCATTCAATCTGGTAGAGACACATTATCTAAGCCCTTCCTATATTTAACTGACTGCAACCTTGCAAAAACTATATCGGTCCTGGGAGGAGTCGGACGACAGACAAACAATCTGCGCTCTAACTGTCTACATTGCGGTGATGCTACGGTTATACTTACGTTTTTTTAAAATTGCTATTAAATTTAGGAATATTGGGGGGGGGGTGATTCCATTCCCCCATACTGAAGGTAAAATTTCTTGCACTCAAGTCTGACAAAATATACGCCAATTCACTCTTTCTGAGGGTGGTTTGCATGGGTAGTCAATCAACTTCATTAGAAGTAAAGGCTTTCGTAGTTTTGAAGAGTTATATGACCCCAAATACGAAAAACGCAGGGCTTCAATTGACCCAACAAGGTAAAACCATTCACTGTGCCCATGCCATACATTGGTTGAGAGTGCCAGGCTTTTCAAACTTATCCCAACCCTCGAACGCCCTTTCAACCCAATTTCTTATTTGAAACACCCACAATGTTTTGGTTACAGCACCAACGCGGTATCATGCAGGTGTTGAACTTAAAGCACTGTGTTCTTTTTCAGCTTCACTACTAAACATGGTCCAGGACAGGCCGCCTCGGCGAAGGAAACCATGCTTCACTGGTGCCAACTAGTCACCAAGGGCTATCAGGTGTGTTCACTTGCATGCAAGTCGAAAATATATCCTTATTTTTTACCATGCATGTTCTGAGCAATTTACCAGATCTGCTAGTCTTTTTTATTTCCACGCTTGCTCTCGATAGATCCCTTACTTTGATTGACCCAATTGTGTTAAAGCTAGCCGCCTCGGTGAAAGTCGAACCCATGCAACAGGGAAGACTTTTGCGTAGCCAACGATCTACCATTGAGTTACGAAGCTGACCCTGCGCCGTGAATGTAATCACAAGTGGTTCGTTTTTACCCGCAGTACGGACGGACGCAGTAAGCTGATTGCCAGGCAGGAGTCTCGTAGCTCAGTAGTAGAGCGTTGGCTGCGCGATCGTCTTCCCTGCTGTGGGGGTTCGAAATCTATCGAGGCCACGAGTTTTTTCACGATTGGGTCAAATGCATTTAGTTAGTTCAACTGTGAACAGAACTCGCGGCCTCCGGCAGGAATTGAACCTGCATAGGAGGGTAGAACTTCTACGCAAGCCAACGATCTACCCACTTGAGCTACGAATGCCACGATTTACACTGTGAGTTTCATCATACTTTGATCGATATTATCCGGCCAACTTTGCCGCTCGTACGGAATCCACCAATACGGAGCAGCAAGTTGACTGCCCAAGCAGGATTTCCTAAGCAATCATCTAGAATCCAGCAGAAGTTCTACTAGACTGACTTAATTATTTAGAAGGTTTGGCAGATTTGGTCAATTTAGTTGGTCCAATTGTAAGTAATAACCTAGTAATAACCTAGGATCCACTGAATGGACTACTGGGCTAACCATAATTTTTAGGGGGTTTGGCAGATTTCAATAATTCAGTTGACCCAATTTTGCAAAAACTCGCGGCCTCAGTAGGCGTCGAACCCACACAGGAGGGAAGGCTTCTGCGCAGTCAACGTTCTACCGTTGAGCTACGAGTTAATCTCTCGAAGGTATGGCAGAGCTTGGAGAGCACCGTTTAACCAAAAGCAAACGAAGGCCATAAACCCAGCTTTAAAATCTGAAAAAGTTTTCAGTGGTTGGAGTCCAAGTGCAGAGAAAAAGTGGATGCAGCGTGAGCTAAAACTTCAACTGGCGAATCATTCAGTTGACTGACACAGGCGTTATGACATGTGAATGCATCGAATTTCTGGCTTTTTAACACCGATCCAGAAAGTTGGCTCTGTGGAACTTTCACACAACGGCAAAAAATTCAAAATACGATTTAGCGACTACACGTCTCCTGAGGGTTGTGAATTTATAGTGTTATTCCACTTCTTAAAAAGGGAGGCACAGTTGGAAAAAAATTTGGTGCTGTAGGGAGAAAGAGATTTAAAACAAAACTGCAGTCAGTGTTTGCTGATGAGCGACAAAGGGGACCGGGGAAACCGGGCAAACTAATAACATAATTTACTCAACCCCTCTAAATAAACTGATAAGTTTTACTGGATTAATTTCTGAGCGTGTGAATATCCAGTCAGCTTATCTCCCCCAAAAGCCCCTTCTGAAAGGTGGTTTTATTCGAGCATGATTGTAACACGTGAACTTGGTTTACGGTTTGCCTTCTAGAGGAGAAAAGTGCATGTTTATCATGTGAGTAGGTTATTAACTCCAATTGGAGACACCGAAGTCATTCGATCGACTGTTGTCCGACTTTTAAATGACAGTGGGGTCTGTAGGTAAAGAAGAATAAGAAGAAAAAGAAGGCACGTCTATCACCGGAATCACTGTTATTCATCTGAGCTTTTGAACTCTTACAGGGTTCTAAGTGTCTACAGGAAGGCGACGAAAACCACACGGCTTCTCAATTTCCACAGCAACCATCCGGCGGCTCAAAAACTAAGAAGAATGAGAACACTGTTCAAAAGAATCCAGACCAACTGCAGTAACCTGGAAGTAAAAGCATGCAAGGCACGATGTTCCCGCGAGAAGTTTATGCGGAATGGCTATCCAGAGGCCTTCATAATCCGATGCCTACGTGCTCGCCCGCTGAGGACTTTCTCAGAATCAGGCCCACGCTGCCATACATAAAGGATGTGTCAGAAGTGACCGAGCGCATTGGCGCGAGACTAGGTTTCGAAATTGCACACCGGCCCAAGGCTACCGTGCGCAGTCGAGTCACGAAGATGAAGGACTGATCAAATCCGAGTGAACAGTTCGGTGAAGAGGATCGCAAACCATGCGTAAACTGTTCTAGAAATTACACGGGACAGACTGTACGCATGTTTGTTTCGCGCATACATGACCATAAGCTGGCCGTAAGACGGGGGACGCTGAATCACAGGTGGCTGCCCACACCCACGAGACGGGTCACCAATTTAACTGGGCAGCCACGAAGATAATCACCCGCGCCGGCAGAAAGAAGGCCGAGAATTGATTGAAGCCCGGGTCACGGGTGGGAACTTAGTTAATCGATTTATTGATCAGACGCTGGCATTAATAGTCCTGCGCAGGCATCTTCGGGCTGACGTCGCTGGTAGTTGATTGGCCGTTGCCCCCTATAACTGTTGCTTACGTTTTGTCAACGCTTTTAACTCTGACGACGGACTCCAGTAAGAGTTTGAAAGCTCAGACAAATAAAACCATGATTCCGGTGATTGACATACCTAATTCTTCTTTAACTTTACGCTTACATGACAAGGATGCAAACAGTCGCCTCAGCTGATAGGATCTTTATTTCTGAAGGCGGTAAAAATGCCTCTTAGCTGCAATTGCACAGCTTTCGTATGTTTAATAACGCCTTCCCCCCTTGTGCGTACACATATACTCCTTTTTGAAACATTGTTCATTTATGGGGGCCCTCCGTGTAAATTACTCCAACAAAATCTATTCTTAACCATTTTTATAATAAAAAATAAGCACAGATTAGGAATACTATTAGGTGATGAACGTCCTTAAGCTCTTCCATGAGGATGTGCCTCACAGACGATTCCTTTAAAGCAGGACTTCGAGTATGAGTAATCCAAAGCTATCTGCCGATGTTCTTAATGTAGTCGCGTTGCAGTACGGGTCGTTTGTCAATTAGGAGATAATGATTTGATGTCCTTTTTGTATTTACTGCTGTTTTAAATGCCAACACTGCTGAAGAGACTACAATGATCATATAGTTTATTTTTTATATTCGAACCATTTCTACTGAAAACGGCTTCATTTAGCAAATCAGTTGCCGTTCGGTGATCAGTGGCTTTTGATCAGAGACTGTGGGGATGGCAGTCACCGGGAGAGTTAATTACTTGATCGCGGTTGGTTCAGTGGCTGTGGATTAGGGTAACTTTTGGGTTTATAGGGAGTTCTTTTGCGCACAGAAAACTGCGTGGCGAAGAATAATTGCAGTCCCTCCCCCTGCCGCAGCCAACAAACGCCGTGTAAGCAATTTTGGTTTTATAGTTTAAGCGAACCTCGAGGGAAAACAGTAAAGCTTCTCTGGCATTTACGCGGCGGCATGTGCCTACCATCGGCACTAGAACAGAGCTGTTAACATTCTTTGTTTGGCCTTTCCAACGGCTGCTGGAAGGTGTTCTGTTTATCACTTTGACAAGCGCTGGCTCCTGCGACCAATGTATTGTGCCCCACAGAGGTAGGTTAAGAAATACGTGCACATATTGCGCTCTGGGCTGGCATTTTTTCTTTGCTCTCTCAGAGGGCTAAATGAGGCCAGTACACGGACATCGGCTGCTGACAGGGTGCTTGATGCACTTTGACTGAAGCGTCTTCCTAAAAGTTCACTTGGCGCGTCCTCCCCTGAAATGGGCCTGGGATGAAAAGTCCTTCCCTACCTGCCAGTACCATTTCTGAATAATTTAAACAGCATTATAAATATACAGACCTGATGAGAGTTCAACGAAAGCAGACGTATGCCCACCAAGAGATCAAGAGAAGGAGGTACGTTTTACTTTGAAAATGTATTTCCAATAGTCTAGCAAGAAAGTCCTCCATTCACCATAAAGGCACAGAAACCGCACATTACCGGGGACCTCAATTTTAAAATCGGGGAGAATGTCCTTGAATATGTCGCAATGTGTGGCTTAAATTGAACTTCATTCAAATCGGCGCTAGCCTCATGCACTGATGACCGCAGTGTTTTAGTTCAAATAAACAATGAGGGGATAAAACTCGGTTTCTACTGGGTGAACTGGGCCAACCAGTGTATAAATAAGAAAACGTTGCATACGAATGGAGGGTAGAAAAAAATTGTGGTTCAATTTACAAGGCCCGAAAATCGCTTTTAGAATGCTCAGCTCGAAAAGTAACGGGCTTACTTTTGAATAAAACTAAATGTCAATGACGATTAGAAAAAACGACTTCAACATAAGTTTACTTGCTTGGAAAGCGTGATTGTGACAAAAATAATCCTACCGGAAGTAAAAGATCAGGGGATATTTTATTACAAATGCTTTAGGGAGTGTCCCTCCCTCTTGAGTCTTATACTGCTGTGTCTGTACATGAGTTTTTATGAGGCGAAAAAACGCTAAAGATGCCGATATCAATCTATCAAATAGCTATCCAGGGAAATAAAATGTCCAGAATTCTGTAGTACGTGACCGGTAGTAATTTTAATTCGTGTTTATTTGTAATTAACTATTTTATAAGATAACTTGATGTAATTTATACACTATATTAAATTAAAATTTTCATTTATTTTTTTTAAATTATCGCACGCTTAGGCCTTTATTAGCTTCTAATAATAGCTTTATCTACTATTCCCTGTTTTTACTTTATATTTTCTCATGTTTCCGTGTATTGTCCCGCTGGTATAACCGTCTTCCTCCAATAACACCGGTGCTGTATAATAGAATTCTACAGTTTTTGATTTCCGTGGGGCCCCCTATAATGGACTGTTACCAAAAATAGTTTCTCAAGGATTAGGATTGGCTGGAATAAAGCGTTTTGTGAACTTAGTCGATACTTTTCAGTCAAATTCCCTGACTAGCCATCATCATCATCATCATCATCATCATCATCATCATCATCATCATCA